>CAJHNH020000282.1:267500-297209 GCA_905116865.2 Candidula unifasciata | reverse complement strand
CGATGTCTTGAGGTTGGAGATAGGGTGCTTTTGCTGCTACCATCAGGGAAGTCTAAGTTAGAGTTAGCTTGGGGAGGCCCTTATACGGTGGTAGAGAAGATATCCAGGATCCATTATAAGATCAACATTAAAGGTAAGTCAAAGGTCTATCACTTTAATCTCCTCCGGAAATACAACGAGAGAGAGAGGTAAGTGAGACACCGACCCTCCCAAACGACTCAACATAATTATCTCTGAGTGCTGTTGGTTCTGAAAGAGAAATCCTTACATTAGGCACGCGACAGGAGTGATATGTGACAATGAGCTCCAAAGTGTCCAATTTATCATCTAGAGTATCTCGTCAAGTGTGAAATGATAGACTGAGACTAAATTGGCAACTTTTTGGAAAATATGATTTTGGCAAAACGTGAAAGGCATAAATTCTGGAAAAATGTCACCTGTGGTCATTTTTATGTTATCTCAATTGTTGCCCCCAGATTGTACCAAAATGCCAAATCAGACATTCAGTTTACCTACTCTGCATCTAGCGTGTCTATTCATGTGTAAAATAATTGCCTGGGACTCAATGTTTAGTGGTAGGACACAAACAAGTTGTTAGGAACAATTCTTCGTAAAATTTGTTTTTCACTTTTATCTTATTTTTTTTTCTGTCACCAACGAACTCCAAAGTGTCCAATTTATCATCTAGAGTATCTCGTCAAGTGTAAAATGATAGACTGAGACTAAATTGGCAACTTTTTTGCAAATATTATTTTGGCCAAACGCGTAAGGCATAAATTCTGCAAAATTGTCACTTGTGGTCATTTTTATGTTATCTCAATTGTTGCCCCCAGATTGTACAAAAATGCCAAATCAGACATTCAGTTTACCTACTCTGCATCTAGCGTGTCTATTCATGTGTAAAATAATTGCCTGGGACTCAATGTTTAGTGGTAGGACACAAACAAGTTGTTAGGAACAATTCTTCGTAAAATTTGTTTTTCACTTTTATCTTATCTATTTTTCTGTCACCAACGAGCTCCAAAGTGTCCAATTTTATCATCTAGAGTATCTCGTCAAGTGTGAAATGATAGACTGAGACTAAATTGGCAACTTTTGGAAATAATGATTTTGGGCCAGAACGCGAAAGGGGCATAAATTCTTGGAGAAAAAAATGTCACTTGTGGTCATTTTTATGTTATCTCAACAGTTTTGCTCCAAGATTGCACCAAAATGTCAAATCAGACATTCAGTTTACCTACTCTGTATGCTATCGTGTCTGTTCATGTGTAAAATAATTGTCTGGGACTCAACCAATGTTTTAGTGGTAGGACACACATAAGTGTTAAGAACAGTTCTTCGTAAAATTGTGTTTTTTCACTTTTATCATATCTATTTTCCCTGTCAACCTATTAGCTCCAAAGTGTCAAATTTCTCATCTAGAGTATCTCGTCAGTGTGAAATGATGACTGAGACCTAAATTGGCAATTTTTTTTTTTTGAATATGATTTTGGCCAAACGCGTAAGGCTATTTTGCAAAATTTGGCACTTTTTTTTTTTTTTTTTTTGTTTTTGTTTTTTTTTTTTTTGGTCATTTTTTTATGTTATCTGCATTGTTGCCCCCAGATTGTACAAAATGCTACAATCAGTACTCCAGTTTACTTATCTGCATCTAACGTGTCTATTCATTTGTAAAATAATTGTCTGCGACTCACTGTTTAGTGGTAGGACACAAACAAGTTGTTAGGAACATTTCTTCGTAAAATTTGGTTTTTTCACTTTTATCTTATCTATTTTTCTGTCACCTATGAGCTCCAAAGTGTCCAATTTCTCATCTAGAGTATCTCGTCAAGTGTGAAATGATAGACTGAGACTAAATTGGCAACTTTTTTGCAAATATGATTTTGGCCAAACGCGTAAGGCATAAATTCTGCAAAATTGTCACTTGTGGTCATTTTTATGTTATCTCAATTGTTGCCCCCAGATTGTACAAAAATGCCAAATCAGACATCCAGTTTAACTACTCTGCATCTAGCGTGTCTATTCATGTGTAAAATAATTGTCTGGGACTCACTGTTTAGTGGTAGGACACAAACAAGTTGTTAGGAACATTTCTTCGTAAAATTTGTTTTTTCACTTTTATCTTATCTATTTTTCTGTCACCTATGAGCTCCAAAGTGTCCAATTTCTCATCTAGAGTATCTCGTCAAGTGTGAAATGATAGACTGAGACTAATTGGCAACTTTTTTGAAAATATGATTTTGGGCCAAACGCGAAAGGCATAAATTCTGCAAAATTGTCACTTGTGGTCATTTTTATGTTATCTCAATTGTTGCCCCCAGATTGTACAAAAATGCCAAATCAGACATCCAGTTTAACTACTCTGCATCTAGCGTGTCTATTCATGTGTAAAATAATTGTCTGGGACTCACTGTTTAGTGGTAGGACACAAACAAGTTGTTAGGAACATTTCTTCGTAAAATTTGTTTTTCACTTTTATCTTATCTATTTTTCTGTCACCTATGAGCTCCAAAGTGTCCAATTTCTCATCTAGAGTATCTCGTCAAGTGTGAAATGATAGACTGAGACTAAATTGGCAACTTTTTGGAAAATATGATTTTGGCCAAACGCGAAAGGCATAAATTCTGGAAAAATGTCACTTGTGGTCATTTTTATGTTATCTCAATTGTTGCCCCCAGATTGTACCAAAATGCCAAATCAGACATTCAGTTTACCTACTCTGCATCTAGCGTGTCTATTCATGTGTAAAATAATTGTCTGGGACTCACTGTTTAGTGGTAGGACACAAACAAGTTGTTAGGAACATTTCTTCGTAAAATTTGTTTTTCACTTTTATCTTATCTATTTTTCTGTCACCTATGAGCTCCAAAGTGTCCAATTTTCTCATCTAGAGTATCTCGTCAAGTGTGAAATGATAGACTGAGACTAAATTGGCAACTTTTTTTGCAAATATTATTTTGGCCAAACGCGAAAGGCATAAATTCTGCAAAATGTCACTTGTGGTCATTTTTATGTTATCTCAATTGTTGCCCCCAGATTGTACAAAATGCCCAATCAGACATTCAGTTTAACCTACTCTGCATCTAGCGTGTCTATTCATGTGTAAAATAATTGTCTGGGACTCACTGTTTAGTGGTAGGACACAAACAAGTTGTTAGAAACATTTCTTCGTAAAATTTGTTTTTCACTTTGATCTTATCTATTTTTCTGTCACCTATGAGCTCCGAATTGTCCAATTTCTCATACAGAGTATCTCGTCTAGTGTGAAATGATAGACTGAGATTAAATTGGCATCTTTTTTTTTTTGTGGGAAAATATGATTTTGGCCAAACGCGTAAGGCATAAATTCTGCAAAATTGTCACTTGTGGTCATTTTATGTTATCTCTCAATTGTTGCCCCCAGATTGTACAAAAATGCCAAATCAGACATCCAGTTTAACTACTCTGCATCTAGCGTGTCTATTCATGTGTAAAATAATTGTCTGGGACTCACTGTTTAGTGGTAGGACACAAACAAGTTGTTAGGAACATTTCTTCGTAAAATTTGTTTTTCACTTTTATCTTATCTATTTTTCTGTCACCTATGAGCTCCAAAGTGTCCAATTTCTCATCCAGAGTATCTCGTCAAGTGTGAAATGATAGACTGAGACTAAATTGGCAACTTTTTGGAAAATATGATTTTGGCCAAACGCGAAAGGCATAAATTCTGGAAAAAATTTCACATGTGGTCATTTTTATGTTATCTCAATTGTTGCCCCCAGATTGTACCAAAAATGCTAAATCAGACATTCAGTTTACCTACTCTGCATCTAGCGTGTCTATTCATGTGTAAAATAATTGTCTGGGACTCACTGTTTAGTGGTAGGACACAAAAAAGTTGTTAGAACATTTCTTCGTAAAATTTGTTTTTCACTTTTATCTTATCTATTTTTCTGTCACCTATGAGCTCCAAAGTGTCCAATTTCTCATCTAGAGTATCTCGTCAAGTGTGAAATGATAGACTGAGACTAAATTGGCAACTTTTTGCAAATATGATTTTGGCCAAACGCGTAAGGCATAAATTCTGCAAAAATGTCACTTGTGGTCATTTTTATGTTATCTCAATTGTTGCCCCCAGATTGTACAAAAATGCCAAATCAGACATCCAGTTTAACTACTCTGCATCTAGCGTGTCTATTCATGTGTAAAATAATTGTCTGGGACTCACTGTTTAGTGGTAGGACACAAACAAGTTGTTAGGAACATTTCTTCGTAAAATTTGTTTTTTCACTTTTATCTTATCTATTTTTCTGTCACCTATGAGCTCCAAAGTGTCCAATTTCTCATCTAGAGTATCTCGTCAAGTGTGAAATGATAGACTGAGACTAAATTGGCAACTTTTTTGGAAAATATGATTTTGGCCAAACGCGAAAGGCATAAATTCTGGAAAAATGTCACTTGTGGTCATTTTTATGTTATCTCAATTGTTGCCCCCAGATTGTACAAAAATGCCAAATCAGACATTCAGTTTACCTACTCTGCATCAAGCGTGTCTATTCATGTGTAAAATTATTGTCTGGGACTCACTGTTTAGTGGTAGGACACAAACAAGTTTGTTAGGACATTTCTTCGTAAAATTTGTTTTTCACTTTTATCTTATCTATTTTTCTGTCACCTATGAGCTCCAAAGTGTCCAATTTCTCATCTAGAGTATCTCGTCAAGTGTGAAATGATAGACTGAGACTAAATAGGCAACTTTTTGGAAAATATGATTTTGGCCAAACGTGAAAGGCATAAATTCTGGGAAAATGTCACTTGTGGTCATTTTTATGTTATCTCAATTGTTGCCCCCAGATTGTACAAAAATGCCAAATCAGACATTCAGTTTAACTACTCTGCATCTAGCGTGTCTATTTATGTGTAAAATAATTGTCTGGGACTCACTGTTTAGTGCTAGGAAACAAACAAGTTGTTAGGAACATTTCTTCGTAAAATTTGTTTTTCACTTTTATCTTATCTATATTTCTGTCACCTATGAGCTCCCAAGTGTCCAATTTCTCATCTAGAGTATCTCGTCAAGTGTGAAATGATAGACTGAGACTAAATTGGCAACTTTTTGGAAAATATGATTTTGGCCAAACGCGAAAGGCATAAATTCTGGAAAAATGTCACTTGTGGTCATTTTTATGTTATCTCAATTGTTGCCCCCCAGATTGTACCAAAATGCCAAATCAGACATTCAGTTTACCTACTCTGCATCTAGCGTGTCTATTCATGTGTAAAAATAATTGTCTGGGACTCACTGTTTAGTGGTAGGACACAAACAAGTTGTTAGGAACATTTCTTCGTAAAATTTGTTTTTCACTTTTATCTTATCTATTTTTCTGTCACCTATGAGCTCCAAAGTGTCCAATTTCATCTAGAGTATCTCGTCAAGTGTGAAATGATAGACTGAGACTAAATTGGCAACTTTTTTTGCAAAATATTATTTTGGCCAAACGCGAAGGCATAAAAATCTGCAAAAATGTCACTTGTGGTCATTTTTATGTTATCTCAATTGTTGCCCCCAGATTGTACCAAAATGCCAAATCAGACATCCAGTTTAACTACTCTGCATCTAGCGTGTCTATTCATGTGTAAAATAATTGTCTGGGACTCACTGTTTAGTGGTAGGACACAAACAAGTTGTTAGGAACATTTCTTCGTAAAATTTGTTTTTCACTTTTATCTTATCTATTTTTCTGTCACCTATGAGCTCCAAAGTGTCCAATTTCTCATCTAGAGTATCTCGTCAAGTGTGAAATGATAGACTGAGACTAAATTGGCAACTTTTTTGCAAAATATTATTTTGGCCAAACGGCGTAAGGCATAAAATTCTGCAAAAATGTCACTTGTGGTCATTTTTATGTTATCTCAATTGTTGCCCCCAGATTGTACAAAAATGCCAAATCAGACATCCAGTTTACCTACTCTGCATCTAGCGTGTCTATTCATGTGTAAAATAATTGTCTGGGACTCACTGTTTAGTGGTAGGACACAAACAAGTTGTTAGGAACATTTCTTCGTAAAATTTGTTTTTCACTTTTATCTTATCTATTTTTCTGTCACCTATGAGCTCCAAAGTGTCCAATTTATCATCTAGAGTATCTCGTCAAGTGTGAAATGATAGACTGAGACTAAATTGGCAACTTTTTTGGCAAATATTATTTTGGCCAAACGCGTAAGGCATAAATTCTGCAAAAATGTCACTTGTGGTCATTTTTATGTTATCTCAATTGTTGCCCCCCAGATTGTACAAAAATGCCAAATCAGACATTCAGTTTACCTACTCTGCATCTAGCGTGTCTATTCATGTGTAAAATAATTGTCTGGGACTCACTGTTTAGTGGTAGGACACACAAACAAGTTGTTAGGAACATTTCTTCGTAAAATTTGTTTTTCACTTTTATCTTATCTATTTTTCTGTCACCTATGAGCTCCAAAGTGTCCAATTTCTCATCTAGAGTATCTCGTCAAGTGTGAAATGATAGACTGAGACTAAATTGGCAACTTTTTGGAAAATATGATTTTGGCCAAACGCGAAAGGCATAAATTCTGGAAAAATGTCACTTGTGGTCATTTTTATGTTATCTCAATTGTTGCCCCCAGATTGTACAAAAATGCCAAATCAGACATTCAGTTTACCTACTCTGCATCTAGCGTGTCTATTCATGTGTAAAATAATTGTCTGGGACTCACTGTTTAGTGGTAGGACACAAACAAGTTGTTAGGAACATTTCTTCGTAAAATTTGTTTTTCACCTTTATCTTATCTATTTTTCTGTCACCTATGAGCTCCAAAGTGTCCAATTTCTCATCTAGAGTATCTCGTCAAGTGTGAAATGATAGACTGAGACTAAATTGGCAACTTTTTTGAAAATATGATTTTGGCCAAACGCGAAAGGCATAAATTCTGGAAAAATTGTCACTTGTGGTCATTTTTATGTTATCTCAATTGTTGCCCCCAGATTGTACAAAAATGCCAAATCAGACATTCAGTTTACCTACTCTGCATCTAGCGTGTCTATTCATGTGTAAAATAATTGTCTGGGACTCACTGTTTAGTGGTAGGACACAAACAAGTTGTTAGGAACATTTCTTCGTAAAATTTGTTTTTCACTTTTATCTTATCTATTTTTCTGTCACCTATGAGCTCCAAAGTGTCCAAATTTCTCATCTAGAGTATCTCGTCAAGTGTGAAATGATAGACTGAGACTAAATTGGCAACTTTTTGGAAAATATGATTTTGGCCAAACGCGAAAGGCATAAATTCTGGAAAAATGTCACTTGTGGTCATTTTTATGTTATCTCAATTGTTGCCCCCAGATTGTACCAAAATGCCAAATCAGACATTCAGTTTACCTACTCTGCATCTAGCGTGTCTATTCATGTGTAAAATAATTGTCTGGGACTCACTGTTTAGTGGTAGGACACAAACAAGTTGTTAGGAACATTTCTTCGTAAAATTTGTTTTTCACTTTTATCTTATCTATTTTTCTGTCACCTATGAGCTCCAAAGTGTCCAATTTCTCATCTAGAGTATCTCGTCAAGTGTGAAATGATAGACTGAGACTAAATTGGCAACTTTTTGGAAAATATGATTTTGGCCAAACGCGAAAGGCATAAATTCTGGTCGTCACGTGAGAAATGATAGACTGACACTAAATTTGAAACTTTTTAGAAATTACGATTACGGCTAAACGTGAAAAGCGTTAATCGTAAACAAAATGTCACTAGTGGTCATTTTTATGTTATTTAATTGTCGCTCCCAGATTGTACCAAAATGTCAGATCAGACATCCAGTTTACCTATTCTGCCTCAAGCGTGTCTATTCATGTGTAAAATAATTGTCTTGGACCTAATCTTTAGTGGTAGTACACAAAAAAGTTTGTAAGGAACATTTTTTCGTAAAATTAGTTTTTCACTTTTATCTTATCCATTTTTCTGCCACCGACGATCACCAAAGTGTCAAATTTCTCATCTAGAGTATTTTTTCAATTGTGAAATGATAAATTTAGACTAAATTTGCCGTTTTTTGGAAAATGAGATTTTGGCCAAACGTGAAAAGCCTGAATTGTAAAACAAAATGTCACTTGTGGTCATTTTAATGTTATCTCAATTGCTGCACCCAGATTGTTCCAAAATGTCAGATCAGACATCCAGTCAACCTATTCTGCATCTAGTGTGTCTATTACCGTGTAAAATAATAGTCTGGGGCTCAATATTTAGTGGTAGGACACAAACAAGTTGTTAAGAACATTTCTTTGTAAAATTTGATTTTTCACTTTTATCTTGGCAATTTTTCTGCCACCTACGAGCTCCAAAGTGTCCAATTTCTCATCTGGAGTATCTCGTCAAGTGTTAAAATTTAGACTGAGACTAAATTTGTCGTCTTTGGAAAAAGAGATTTTGGCAAACGCGACAGGCGTGCACCTGTGGAAAAATGTCACTTGTGGTTATTTTTATGTAATCTCAATTGTTGCGCCCAGATTGTACCAAAATGGCAGATCAGACGTCCATTTTACCCATTCTGCATTTAGCAAATCTATTCATGTGTAAAATAATTGTCTGGGACTCAATCTTTAGTGGTAGGACACCTGCAAGTTGTTAGGAACATTTCTTTGTAAAATTTGTTTTTCACTTTTATCTTATCTATTTTTCTGCAACCGACGAGCTCCAAAGTGTCCAATTTCTCATCTAGAGTATCTCTTCAACTGTGGAATGATAGACTGAAACTGAATTTGCAACTTTTTTGGAAAATATGATTTTGGCCAAATGTGAAAGGCGTGAATTGTAAAAAAAAAATGTCAATTGTGGTTACTTAAATGTTATCTCAATTGTTACCCCAAGTCTGTACCAAAATGTCAAATCAGACATCCAAATAACCTACTCTGCACCTAGCGTGCCTTTCATGTGTAAAATGATTGTCTAGGACTTAATGTTTAGTGGTAGGACACCAAAAAGTTGTAAGGAACATTTCACTGTAAAATTTGATTTTAACTTTTACCTTATCTATTTTTCTGCCACCAACGAGCTCCAAAGTGTCCAATTTCTCATCTAGAGTATCTCGTCAAGTTTAGAATAATAGACTGAGACTAAATTTGCAACTTTTAGAAAATGTCAGCTTATTGCCAAATGCGACAGCCTCGCAAATGTGGAAAAATGTCACTTGTGGCCATTTTTATGTTATCTCAATTGTTGCACCAAGACTGTACCAAAATGTCAAATCAGACATCCAGATTACCTACACTGTACCTAGCGTGTCTTTTCATGTGTAAAATGATTGTCTAGGACTTAATGTTTAGTTGTAGGACACCAACAAGTTGTTAGTAACATTTCTTTGTAAATTTGTTTTTAACTTTTATCTTATATATTTTTCTGCCACCATCGCGCTCCAAAGTGTCTAATTTCTCATCTAGAGTTTCTCTTCAATTGTGAAACGATAGACTGAGACTCAATTATCAACTTTTAGAAAATGTCAGCTTATTGCCAAATGCGACAGCCTCGCAAATGTTGAAAATGTCACTTGTGGCCATTTTTATGTTATTTCAATTGTTGCCCCAAGACTGTTGCAAAATGTCAAATCAGACATCCAGATTACCTACTCTACACCTAGCATGACTTTTATGTGTAAAATGATTGTCTAGGACTTCATGTTTAGTGGTAGGACACCAACAAGTTGTAACGAACATTTCACTGTAAAATTTTATTTTAACTTTTACCTTATCTATTTTTCTGCCACAAAACAGCTCCAAAGTGTCCAATTTCTAATCTAGAGTATCTCTTCAAGTTTAGAGTAATAGACTGAGACTAAATTTGCAACTTTTAGAAAATGTTAGCTTATTGCCAGATGCAACAGCCTCGCAACTGTGGAAAATGTCACTTGTGGCCATTTTTATGTTATCTCAATTGTTGCCCCAAGACTACCAAAATGTCAAATCAGACATCCAGATTACCTACTCTGCACCTAGCGTGCCTTTCATGTGTAAAATGGATGTCTAGGACTTAATGTTTAGTAGTAGGACACCAACAAGTTGTAAGGAGCATTTCACTGTAAAAGTTTATTTTAACTTTTACCTTATCTATTTTTCTGTCACCAACAAGTTCCAAAGTGTCCAATTTTTCATCTAGAGTATCTCTTCAAGTTTAGAATAATAGACTGAGACTAAATTTGCCATTTTTAGAAAATGTCAGCTTATTGCCAAATGCGACAGCCTCGCAACTGTGGAAGAATGTCACTTGTGGCCATTTTTATGTTATCTCAATTGTTGCACCAAGACTGTACCAAAATGTCAAATAAGACATCCAGATTACCTACACTGTACCTAGCGTGTCTTTTCATGTGTAAAATGATTGTCTAGGACTTAATTTTTAAGTGGTAGGACACCAACAAGTTGTTAGGAACATTTCTCTGTAAATTTGTTTTTAACTTTTATCCTATATATTTTTATGCCACCATCGAGCTCCAAAGTGTCTAATTTCTCATCTAGAGTTTCTCTTCAATTGTGAAACGATAGACTGAGACTCAATTATCAACTTTTAGAAAATGTCAGCTTATTGCCAAATGCGACAGCCTCGCAAATGTTGAAAATGTCACTTGTGACCATTTTTATGTTATTTCAATTGTTGCCCCAAGACTGTTGCAAAATGTCAAATCAGACATCCAGATTACCTACTCTACACCTAGCATGACTTTTATGTGTAAAATGATTGTCTAGGACTTCATATTTAGTGGTAGGACACCAACAAGTTGTAACGAACATTTCACTGTAAAATTTTATTTTAACTTTTACCTTATCTATTTTTCTGCCACAAAACAGCTCCAAAGTGTCCAATTTCTAATCTAGAGTATCTCTTCAAGTTTGGAGTAATAGACTGAGACTAAATTTGCAACTTTTAGAAAATGTTAGCTTATTGCCAGATGCAACAGCCTCGCAACTGTGGAAAATGTCACTTGTGGCCATTTTTATGTTATCTCAATTGTTGCCCCAAGATTGTTCCAAAATGTCAAATCAGACATCCAGATTACCTACTCTGCAACTAGCGTGCCTTTCATGTGTAAAATGATTGTCTTGGACCTAATGTTTAGTATGAGGACACCAACAAGTTGTAAGGAACATTTCACTGTAAAATATGATTTTAACTTTTACCTTATCTATTTTTCTGCCACCAACGAGCTCCAAAGTGTCCAATTTCTCATCTAGAGTATCTCTTCAAGTGTGAAACGATAGACTGAGACTAAATTTTCAACTTTTAGAAAATGTTGACAGCCTCGCAACTGTGGAAAAATGTCACTTGTGGCCATTTTTACGTTATTTCAATTGTTTCCCCAAGACTGTACAAAAATCTCAAATCAGACATCCAGATTACCTACACTGTACCTAGCGTGTCTTTTCATGTGTAAAATGATTGTCTAGGACTTAATGTTTAGTGGTAGGACACCAACAAGTTGTTAGGAACATTTCTCTGTAAATTTGTTTTTAACTTTTATCTTATATATTTTTCTGCCATTTTCGAGCTCCAAAGTGTCTAATTTCTCATCTAGAGTTTCTCCAAAAACGTGTGAGACTAATTTCTTCAAAAATCTAGCCAAATTTCTCTTCAGCCTTGTGAAACGATAGACTGAGACTCAATTATAAACTTTTTAAAAATTTCACCTTATTGTACAAAATGCAAATCAAATGCAGACACACTGTACCTAACAGCCTCGCAACTGTGGAAAAATGTCACTTTTAGTGACACCAACAAGTTGTTAGGAACATTTCTCTGTAATTTTTTTTAATGTTATCTCATTTTTCTGCCACCATCGACTCAAAAATGTCTAATTTCTCAGACATCCTGAGACTACCTACAAATGTAGCTTATTGCCAAATACACAAATGTGGAAAAATGTCACTTGTGGCCATTTTTATGTTATTTCAATTGTAAAGATGTTCCAAAATGTCAAATCAGACATCTTACCTACTCTGCACCTAGCGTGTCCTTTCATGTGTAAAATGATTGTCTAGGACTTAATGTTTAGTGGTAGGACACCAACAAGTTGTTAGGAACATTTCTCTGTAAATTTGTTTTTAACTTTTATGTTATATATTTTTCTGCCACCATCGAGCTCAAAAGTGTCTAATTTCTCATCCAAAGTTTCTCTTCAATTGTGAAACGATAGACTGAGACTCAATTAAAAACTTTAAAAAAATGTTAGCTTATTGCCAAATGCGACAAAATCACAAATGTGGAAAAATGTCACTTGTGGCCATTTTTACGTTATTTCAATTGTTGCCCCAAGACTGTTCCAAAATGTCAAATCAGACATCCAGATTACCTACTCTGCAACTAGCGTGCCTTTCATGTGTAAAATGATTGTCTAGGACTTAGTGTTTAGTGGTAGGACACCAACAAGTTGTAAGGAACATTTCACTGTAAAATTTGATTTTAACTTTTACCTTATCTATTTTTCTGTCACCAACAAGTTCTAAAGTGTCCAATTTTTCATCTAGAGTATCTCTTCAAGTTTAAAATAATAGACTGAGACTAAATTTGCCATTTTTAGAAAATGTCAGCTTATTGCCAAATGCGACAGCCTCGCAACTGTGGAAGAATGTCACTTGTGGCCATTTTTATGTTATCTCAATTGTTGCACCAAGACTGTACCAAAATGTCAAATCAGACATCCAGATTACCTACACTGTACCTAGCGTGTCTTTTCATGTGTAAAATGATTGTCTAGGACTTAATGTTTAGTGGTAGGACACCAACAAGTTGTTAGGAACATTTCTCTGTAAATTTGTTTTTAACTTTTATCTTATATATTTTTCTGCCACCATCGAGCTCAAAAGTGTCTAATTTCTCATCTAAAGTTTCTCTTCAATTGTGAAACGATAGACTGAGACTCAATTATCAACTTTTTAAAAATGTCAGCTTATTGCCAAATGCGACAGCCTCGCAACTGTGGAAAAATGTCACTTGTGGCCATTTTTATGTTATTTCAATTGTTGCCCCAAGACTGTTCCAAAATGTCAAATCAGACATCCAGATTACCTACTCTGCACCAAGCATGTCTTTTCATATGTAAAATGATTGTCTAGGACTTAATGTTTAGTGGTAGGACACCAACAAGTTGTAAGGAACATTTCACTGTAAAATTTTTTTTAACTTTTATCTTATCTATTTTTCTGCCACCAAAACAGCTCAAAGTGTCTAATTTCTCATCTAAAGTTTCTCTTCAATTGTGAAACGATAGCCTGTTAATGAATTATAAACTTTTTAAAAATATCAGCTTATTGCCAAATGCGACAGCCTCGCAACTGTGGAAAAATGTCACTTGTGGCCATTTTTATGTTATTTCAATTGTTGCCCCAAGACTGTTCCAAAATGTCAAATCAGACATCCAGATTACCTACTCTGCAACTAGCGTGCCTTTCATGTGTAAAATGATTGTCTAGGACCTAATGTTTAGTATGAGGACACCAACAAGTTGTAAGGAACATTTCACTGTAAAATTTGATTTTAACTTTTACCTTATCTATTTTTCTGCCACCAACGAGCTCCAAAGTGTCCAATTTCTCATCTAGAGTATCTCTTCAAGTGTGAAACGATAGACTGAGACTCAATTATCAACTTTTAGAAAATGTCAGCTTATTGCCAAATGCGACAGCCTCGTAACTGTGGGAAAATGTCACTTGTGGCCATTTTTATGTTATTTCAATTGTTTCCCCAAGACTGTACAAAAATGTCAAATCAGACATCCAGATTACCTACACTGTACCTAGCGTGTCTTTTCATGTGTAAAATGATTGTCTAGGACTTAATGTTTAGTGGTAGGACACCAACAAGTTGTTAGGAACATTTCTCTGTAAATTTTTTTTTAACTTTTATCTTATATATTTTTCTGCCACATTCGAGCTCCAAAGTGTCTAATTTCTCATCTAGAGTTTCTCTTCAATTGTGAAACGATAGACTGAGACTCAATTATAAACTTCTAAAAATTTCAGCTTATTGCCAAATGCGACAGCCTCGCAACTGTGGAAAAATGTCACTTGTGACCATTTTTATGTTATCTCAATTTTTGCACCAAGACTGTACCAAAATGTCAAATCAGACATCCAGATTACCTACACTGTACCTAGCGTGTCTTTTCATGTGTAAAATGATTGTCTAGGACTTAATGTTTAGTGGTAGGACACCAACAAGTTGTTAGGAACATTTCTCTGTAAATTTGTTTTTAACTTTTATCTTATATATTTTTCTGCCACCATCGAGCTCAAAAGTGTCTAATTTCTCATCTAAAGTTTCTCTTCAATTGTGAAACGATAGACTGTTACTCAATTATAAACTTTTTTAAAATGTCAGCTTATTGCCAAAAGCGACAGCCTTGCAAATGTGGAAAAATGTCACTTGTGGCCATTTTTATGTTATTTCAATTGTTGCCCCAAGACTGTTCCAAAATGTCAAATCAGACATCCAGATTACCTACTCTGCACCTAGCATGTCTTTCATGTGTAAAATGATTGTCTAGGACTTAATGTTTAGTGGTAGGACACCAACAAGTTGTAAGGAACATTTCACTGTAAAATTTGATTTTAACTTTTACCTTATCTATTTTTCTGCCACCAAAGAGCTCCAAAGTGTCCAATTTCTCATCTAGAGTATGTCTTCAAGTTTGGAGTAATGGACTGAGACTAAATTTTCAACTTTTAGAACATGTCAGCTAATTGCCAAATGCGACAGCCTCGCAACTGTGGAAAAATGTCACTTGTGGCCATTTTTATGTTATTTCAATTGTAGCCCCAAGAATGTACCAAAATGTCAAATCAGACATCCAAATTACCTACTCTGCAACAAGCGTGCCTTTTCATGTGTAAAATAATTGTCTAGGACCTAATGTTTAGTGATAGGACACCAGCAAGTTGTTAGGAACATTTATTTGTAACATTTGTTTTTCACTTTTGTCTTATCACTTTTTCTGCCACCAACTAGCTCCAAAGTGTCCAATTTTTCATCTAGAGTATCTCTTCAAGTTTAGAATAATAGACTGAGACTAAATTTGCAACTTTTAGAAAATTTCAGCATATGGCCAAATGCGACAGCCTCGCAACTGTGGAAAAATGTCACTTGTGGCCATGTTATCTCAATTGTTTCCCATTGATAGCACAAAAATGTTAAATCAGACATCCAGATTATCTACTCTGCATCTATGGTGTCTTTTCATGTGTAAAATGATTGTCTAGGACTTAATGTTTAGTGGTAGGACACCAACAAGTTGTTAGGAACATATCTTTGTAAAATTTGTTTTTCACTCTTATCCCATCTATTTTTCTGCCACTATCGAGCTCCAAGGTGTCTAATTTCTTATCTAGAGTATCTCTTCAAGTGTGAAATAATAGACTGAGACTAAATTATCAACCTTTGGAAAATGTCAGCTTATTGCCAAACGCTACAGGCCAGCACCTTTAAGAAAATGTCACTCGTGGTCATTTTTAATGTAATCTTAATTGTTGCTCCCAGATTGCATACAAATGTCATTTCCGACATCTAGATTACCTACTCTGCATCTAGCGTGTCTTTTTATGTGAAAATCAATTGTCTGTGACTCAATGTTTAGTGGTAATACACCAAAAGGTTGTTGGGAACTTTTCTTTTTGAAATTTGTTTCTTATCAATTTATCAGCCATCATCGAGCTCCAAGTTGTCAAATTACTTATCTAGATTATCTCTTCAAGTGCGAAGAGTGTGAGTATTGTTCCACACGTAAAAAATCCCTTAGAGTTGAAAATCTCTTCAAAGTATTTGACGATCCTCGCTAGAGTTCGTGTACTGTGCTGAGGTTCTTTGGACTCAGGCTTGAGTCAAGAGTAGAATGGAGCACTTTTGGGTTACTCCTTGTGCCATGATGTTGATACGTCGTCTAAACCTTAACCTCTTTTACGTACATGTTTTTGCATCTTTTCTTTAAATTTAAATTTAAAATCTAGTCTTTTGTTTACATTTTATTGCAGCTATTTTGCATTCAAGCTTCAGTTTTCCTACACATAAGAGGTTGTCAAGGCTTACATCTGCTCCCCTGTATGCTCGGACATCCATCAAAGGACATCCATATTTGTTGTTTATACAAAGGTGGTCTATTTGATTCTTAGTCACTTCATTTGGTGAGTACCAAATTAGTTTCTGAATCTCCTTATGAGCAAAGATGGTACCTTTGAATACTAGATCTGACTGCATACAGATTTCAGTCAGTAATTTTCCCTTTTTATTCATTGTGTTAAATCATCCTTGAGTTTCCGGGATAGTCCCAACATATCACGTAACATCAACGTACTTTCTTGGCGACATATGTCGGTTTGTATTTGATATAATGTTTGTGTTGCTAACCACAAACCTAAACCCTAACCATAAACCTTAACGCTAAATCCTAACCTTGTTTAATATGACAACCCTAAATATAGCTAACAATTTCGTTTGGGATGAATTAAAACAGAAATACTTGTTAAAATCTTCTTTTCTCAACCTGTCAAAACACCAGTATTTTCACTTCCTACCTTTGCGTTATATTCTTCTATTGCAACCACTAGGTCATCTTTGGCAAGTTTATTTACTTGTTGCTTCAGTTGATCATAAACGAGATCTTGATTACCAGACTCGGTGTCATTAGTTGTGTCATAACTCTGAACAGCGTATGAGGCAATAAAAGACTAACCAAACCATAAAAACTGAAGATACCCATTATAGAGAATAATAACAGAGAAGTCCCTAATGAGAAAACAGCAACATTGGAGAGACGGACGGAATAGTTTAAAGACGTATACACTCGAGAAGCAGGGAAAAGATATATGTAATCGAAAAGCAGAGCCTTACACTACAGCTACAGAAACCATCGGATGGGGAAAGAGAAAAGCTGGCAAATATTAAGAGCAGTTGAGGCGGCACAATAAAAAAAAAAGGAAAATCGCCAGGAATGGACAAACTAAAGTGATGACAGAAGTGTGTCAGAGAATTTGGGTCACAAAGAAGTGGCCTACTGGACACAATCATTAGTGATATCACTGCTGAAGAAAATAAATATGAAAAGATGCAACAATTATAGAACTATTAGTCTCATCGCCCACACAAGCAAAATAATGCTAAAGACACTGCTTAACAGATTGAATGAAAGATCTGAAAAAATATTAGCAGAAGAACAGGCGGGTTTCAGGAAAAATGGAAGCACCACAGAACAAATCTTCAACATCAGAACAATGAGAGAAAAACACTTAACAACATCAAGGCGACCTATTCCATAACTTTATCGACTTCACGAACAAAAATCAGCCGCCCTCAAAGACCTGGCACTGCCATACTCAGACAATAATGTTACAGTACGACCTTTAACATTCATTGGTATCTGTCGGAGTATACACACGTAGCGACCCTAGGGTGAGTTCAGCTGGTCATCTTTGCTCAGTTTACATCAGCGGAGGTCGTTATATCGCTCTGATGGAAACTTCAACGCAAGATACTACACAGTGGAATGAGGTGGGTTTTTTTTTTTTTTTTAGTTTCACGGAAGATAAAGCAGTTAGTGGCAACAGAGATCAAGATTTTCCCCATGACTTGAGCTGCAGCCATACTAACAACAAACTCACAGTGGGTCGAGGATCTTAGAGACTAAGGGTTTAGTGGCTAAGACTCTCGGACAATGGAGCAAACTAGCTGTTCCTCCTTGTGAGTCTCTGGGTCTAGCCTTACAGGTAAAAATTGTGATTTCAGGTGGTAAGTCCTCTGACCTGGCAAACCATTTTACAGTCAAGACTGTTGTGCGTGACCGAAAAGGCACATCCTACCAAGACCTTGCTGTACCGGGTCAAAACACAAAGGATCTAGAGGAGATAGCCTCGATTTAAAAAAAAAAACTAAGCATAAAGTGGATCTACGTGCTAAAAGACTGAATGGCAGTGGGACACTTAGTCGTGAACGTGGAGGTCTGGTCAGAGGGACGGACGTCGCCATGTGTGACCGGCTACCTCCTCCTTCATAACCAATTTTAACATATGGATTTTTCATTTCATAAGAATTGTAACCGGAGCTCAGGAGCACGTGCTCTGCGCTTGATGTCATCTTCAGCAAGCAGCAGAGAGATGATGAATAGGAGAAAACCAGGAAATAGTGAGAGACGAAAGCTGAGAAATGTAAAGGCAGGAGCCAGGAGATTTTGATGAAAAACAGAGCTGCTGGGGTTCAACTATGTAAGAATGTGCTTTTGGAATTGTCGCAGTGCCATACAGAGTCCATACTAGAGAGGTTGATGTACGAGTTTGATGTTATCATGCTTCAAAAGCTAAATACAGACATTTATCCTTGTCCTGGAGAAGAGATTGAAACATGTGGTTCTTGGCCCGATTCGGTGAAATCATGACTCTGTGGAGGCGCAGGGAATACAGATTGAATCAGCATCCAGAGTGGTCAGATACAAGAGGAATGGCTCCATAGTTATTTGTTCCCACTACCAAAGCCGAATAAAGACCACTCAAAGATCTGCGGCTACAGAATCATCTCGATGCAGAATACTGTTGGCAAACTTTTGGATTTAAATTGTCGCACAAAGATTGACCACCTACTTGGAACTACATGATAAGTTCCCATCAACACTTGGAGGGTACAGGTTGAATAAAGAGACATGGTTAAATGCTGCAGTTTTCGCCTACGATGTGTCCGAGGGATTTCAGATTAAAGAAGAGACATGTGCGGCAGTGTTGGACTTAAAAGATGCCTACAATAAAGTACCATATGATTATTTAATGCAATTACTGCTTAAACTAGAAGTAAATCCTATTCTGATCCGCTGGATTGCTGCGGTCCTGTTCCAGAGAAAGATTATACTAAGATGTGGTAGCTGGTCCTCAGAACCGCAAACGATATGTCCAGGCTTGCCACAGGGATCACCGCTATCACCAGTCTTATTCAACGTTTATACGGTGATGATCACTGAGCAGCAGTTGAATGGAAAGGGAAGGACTTTGTCATTTGCTGATGACATTTTGATTTATCGACGAGGGCGTGATAGACAGGAGATCGCCAGCACAATGCACAAAGAACTCGATCGAATAGCATCCTGGTGTGATGCTTTCAATGCCTATGTCAATCCTTCGAAGGCATCAGTGTCATTGTTCTCTTTAAACAATCACATTGTCAAGTCGGACTTACCAGAAGTGAAAATGGGTGATAATGTATTGATCCGAACCAACGTTATGACGTTTCTCGGGGTGAGGTTCGATCGCAGCTTGTCATTCAGGGAACACGTTGGCCATGTGATAACAAAAGCACGCAAATGTCTATATGCAATGAGGATTATGGCTGCTTCCAATATCGAGCAAAGACTACTAATACTTCTATTCTACGGTCTGGTCCTTTCTCCCATTGAATACGCTCTGGCCATCCTCACTATCAGTGCTACCCAGATTGAACGACTCGAAAAGGTGCAGAATGAAGCCATGCGCATTATTTTGGGATGTACAAGAGACACATCCTGTGGAGCAATGAGGTATCTACTTGACTTTCCAACAATGAACCAAAGGATCAGGATGTGGAGGGCTCGGGCATACCTCAAAATATGTGCATCAAGCGATTTCCAGTGAAAAGGGCAACAGACTGAAGAGGGGAAAATCGTGGCTAGGTCGGGCAGAAGATGTTATTAGGCAAATATGCAGCCTAACCGACATCATACCTGGTGCAGAATGGATACCTGTGCCACAGGCGTTTATTTGTACATTTTCCTGTATTGTCACATTCAACAGGCGATGTAGAGAAGAGAATCCTGTTGCTGTTAATGCAGAGGTCAACGCTCCCATCGGTGAAAATTCAGACGAAGCAGATGCACTAATCTATACAGACGGATCCGTTATACGCCAAAGAAGAAGCGCATGGGCATTCACAGCACGCTCAGCGGGCAAAACAGTCAAAGAAGCCAACGGCGCCTTTTCCATGACAAACAGCAGCATGACGATGGAGGTGATGGCAGTGACGCAAGCGTATGCCTGGCTTGAAACACAAAAATACACCCGCGAATGTATACTCAGTGATTCAATGAGTATGATCCGGAGGGTTCAGGCAGGTTCAGTGCGAAGACAATTGCTTGAATCATTACAGAAGTCCACTGTGCGTGGAGTCACCTTTATTTTTGTTCCGGGACACGCAGGCGTCGATGGAAATGAAAGAGCTGACAGGTTGGCTGGATCCGCTATCACTACCGACGGTCAGCCTATGGATCATGCTGATATTATCAATGCCCTCAGAGAAATGGTAAGGAGAGAGGACTTTGGTGGTAGTGAATCCACATCATCCACCAGAATGGCAGACTTGGGAATTAAGATCGGCACAGCAAAAAAAACGAGACGCACACCAGACACGTCAGAAAACTTGTTAATCAACATAGAACTGGTACTATTAGCCATCGGACATTGGGTTTCATACTGAGAGGAGGATCTGAGCACCTATGGACATGTCCGGAGTGCAATGATGATAACCCTACTAACTAACCAACTATCTAACAGATTGAGACTGGTGGCCTAAGCTGGAACATAATAAATGTGTATGCTGTCGTGGGTTCATTGGTCACAATGCAACAGTGGGACTGGTTGAAAGACCTAGAGGAGATCCCTGTCAACAGGTTCCTCATTTGTTGGGATTTTAATGCACGGAACAATGAATTCGATACCAAATGAACTGTTCTGGGCGATCATGGAAGTGATCATCTCCCATATTCGGTATTGATCTCCACATCCAGTAAAGTCAAGGCTTCAGAAGCTCTAAGTCTTTCAAGTATGAGAGGACAAATACCCTTCTAGTACGCAACTGACAGAGGGCATGGAAGAGGAAAATCAGATCTATATTTGTGCAGCCTCCATGGTGGACATCCAGGTAGAACAGGCATGGCAGTTAAAGGGAGCTGCAGTAAAACGATTAAACATCTCTAAGCACGCAGGAGGAATTGGAGTGCGTGGAAAGAGATAAGAAAAATAGAATAGAAGCTTTTGAGCGTTGTGCAACAGAGGCCAAAAAACAAAATGGGAACATTTTATTTATGAAACTGGGAGTAACATCACTTTCGGAAAGTTTTGGAAGCTACATAGACAGATGAGAAAGAAAGATCGGTCCAGCTTGTGGAAACAATTCATTGAGATGATGGCTTGCTATTGACCATAGACAGAGATAAGGGGGGGGGGGGGGCTTTCCTGGAGATGTCTATTTCACAATGATGGAGACAACAGAAATGAAATTATAGAAGATATGTCAGCCGCCATAAAGAATAAACAGTATAAAGACATCATACAGATGGAAGAAGTGAAATATGTTCTGAAAAGTGTGAACGACCGGGCCTGACGGTGTTAGATGGGTGATGAGGACCTGTTGGAGATAACTGCCTGTTTCAACCAGAGCATTAGGACAGCTTCAATTCCAGAAGAGTGGTTGCACAGCTACCTGTTTCCACTTCCAAAGCCTGGCAAGGATTATTCGACACTTCAGCCTTACAAGACATCTTTGGTAAAGTGCTGGAGAATATAGTGGCTGGCGGTAAGCTACAAGAATATTTGTAACATAAAAAGCTCCTTCCAGAAGGTTTGGGAAGTTACCGACCAGGAAGGGATACATGATCAAATGCAGCCATTTTTGCCTTTGACGCCTTCGAAGGTTTCCAGAACAGACAGGAAACGATAGTAGCTGCACTAGATTTAGAAGATGCTCACAACAGAGTCAGATATAATATCTTGATGACAGCCCCAGGAAGAAAAGAGTCTGTCCTTAGTTGGTGAACAGGACAGCAGTTGCTTTGAATTCTCGTCGAGTAGCTCTCCGCCTGGGTTCACTGACGTCCGAAAAACGTATTATAGCCCTGGGATTACCACAGGGATATGCAATTTCACCTGTACTTTTTAATGTACAAGATTGCAGAACTGGAAATACCTAGAGTTGGTAGAAAATTGACATTCGCAGATGATATTCCTGCATACAGGCAGGGGAGAGATTGGAATTAAATTGCTAAAGAGTTACAGGCGACAGTAGATAAGAGGATCGACTGGTGTACAGAGATGAGTGCTGTAATCAACCCACAAAAGGCAACTGTTCTGTGGTGTTCTTTGGACAACAGGATTGGTAGAGCTAATGTTCCAAGCCTCAAAATAAATGGCAGGGACATCAAGAGAGACATCAGAGTGCGGTACCTGAGTATTGCCTTTGACAGAAGCTTGTCTTTCAAGGATCACATAGAGGTGGTTGTGTCAACGGCCCTAAAAGGTCCTAATGCACTAAATAATATGGCAGCAGTGGACGCAGAGCAAAACATACTGTTTACACTAAACAAGCACTAAATCATCTCATTGTTGATTATGGACTGGGTTTGCTGACTGTCTCGAGAAGTCAGCTAGCGAAACTGGAGGGCATATTGAATGAAGCTATGCGGGTGATCCAGGGGTGTACAAGAGACACCCCGATTGTGTGCGTGTGATACATCCTTGCATTGCCTACTATTGCAGAAAAGCTTAAAGTGCTGCAGGCTAAGTCATATCTCAGAGAAGCTGCAGACAAAAAACACCCTCCGTATGAAGCTATGGCTGCAGGTGAGCGTCAGAGTCTGAAAGGGGGAAAATCATGAATTGGTCAAGCAGAAGACACAATAAGACAAATAGGCATGCTGAAGAACATTGTGCGAGGAGAATAGGGAGTCAGAGTACCAGAGGAAAAATCTGACCTATGTAGGTTCAAGATCACATTAGGCCAGGAGTGCAGAGAATGGCCAGCGACCAGGTACTGAGGCAGAAGTCCAACAGTTGATTTACGACACTTCTGGTCCTGATGATCTGATTATCTAGCCAGATAGTTGAGTACTGAGAGCGAAGATAAGCTCTTCTCTTCCCTCTCAACACAGAGCCATCTGTATAGATAATCAGATCATCTGGAAGAGAATTATCGTGAATCAACTGTTGGACTTCCGCCTCCGTAGATCCGGCTAGCCATTCTCTATGCCCCCAGCCCAGTGTGATACGGTCAAGGGTTATGTTATGTGTTGTAAACTGAGCTCTAATCTTTCTGTTACATCAGACTTCCATTTTAGCAGATATTTTACAACGCAGGTGTTATTATAATGCCTACTGCTTCCGTGTGTTTTTCTTTATCTGTTTCTCATGCGTAAATAAGTGTAGCAACATTACCCTCTCTTTGGTCTGCTGCTGGCCTCCTAACTTCACTCAATCATAAATTATATAATTTGTATCTCTTCATGTCTTTTGCTTCATTTCCGGATTTTGTTGCGTCGTAGTGCTAACATTCCAAAAACATATGCTAGTATTTAGTTTTGAGCCATACTTTATAGCTTATACACAATCGTGTATTATTATGAAGTCATCTACACATAATAGATGAAATATTGTAACTTTTATCTGTTAAAACAGCACAACATCACAAAGCCACACGCTTTTCACAGAGCGTCGCTCACATTACAATCCGTTGACAAAAATCTTGGTTCATTGTGAATTGTCATGATGAGATTATCACTGGTGGTGACAAAACTGATGCTCAGACGATTCAACAGTCATCTGTGTGTATATGCGAAAGCACACATTATATATATATAGAAACCGCAAACATTAAACACTTATCAAGTGACAAACACTATTTCCTAAAGATATATACATGTCTGTGTGTGTGTGTGTTTGTGTGTGTGTGTGTCATCTCTTTATTTCTCTCTCTCCCTCCCTCCCTTCTGGGTTTATGTTTGTATGTGTGTGGATATTTCACAATTGTTTGAAAACAGGATATAATAAATAACAAATTTTTCATTAAGCAAAAGCATCTTAGTTTAATGTAAAATCAAAGTTTTGGGAATTGCTGACATCAGAAGAAAAGTTCAAGGCGTCCAGAAAATTCAAAAGAACTTTGTTCTGATTTGGAAAGGGACTCAACCACAAGAAACTAACAAACATGGAGTGGGGTTTATCATTGCTCCAGAAACAGCAAAATATTTACTAGATTCAGATTTCGTGTCAGAGAGAATCATAAGTATCAGACTGGCTGCAGGTAAAAGAAGAATATCGTATATTCAAGTATATGCTCTGTGTAACGACACTTACACTGAAGAAGAAAATACGGAATTTTTTTACCAACTTTGTGAAACCATCAGTAAAGTTACAGACACTGATGGCTTGTATGTGATGGGAGATTTCAACGGACATGTGGGAGAACGTCGACCTCCATGGTCCACATATATGGGACTATTTAGTGACAAAGAAAATAAATGTAACAACAATGGAGAACAATTACTCAATGTATGTGCACAGCATGAACTAATTATCAGCAACACGCTATACCAACATAAGAGAAGCAAAATATTGACCTGGTATAAATGGAATAATATTAACCAAGCATCACAGATAGATTTTATTCTCACAAAAAAGAGCGACAGATGGAGAATAAAGAACTCCAGGGCCATCCCAAATGCAATAATAGACTCTGGCCATAGACCTGTAGTACTTTGGCTCTATAAACCAACAAGAATTTGCATTCATAAAACACCACAGCTAATGGATCAGATAACCATAGAGAAAATAAAAGACAAAGATGTGGCAATTCAAGTTGAGGAAACAGTTAAAAACACCTTCAGCACTCTAGAGAGAGGAAATAACATAGAAGAAGAGTGGCAAATTTTTAAAACCTGCATCCTGAATGTAATGACAGAAAAGTGCGGACTCCGAAAGCCAAGAAGACACATGAAACAAACAGCATGGTGGAATGAAGAAGTTAAAATTTCCATCAAAGAAAAGAAGAAATATTTTCATCAGTGGCAAAAGTCCAAATTAGATGAGGACAGTTCTACCGAAGCATCAAGGCTATGGGACTGAGAGAAGAGAAATTTAACCCATCAAATATCATAAACAGCAAGGCTAAAAAACCACTCACCAAAACCCAAGATGTTAAAAGAAGATGGCAAGAATATTTTTCTGAATTACTGAATAGTGGACCACAAGAACCAGTGTCTAATAAAATAAAATTTGGACAAGAACAAGAATCTAATATATTAGAATTTGAAGTTAAAAAAGATCCTAGAGCAAAGCAAAAGAAACAAAGCGGCCGGAACAGATGGTATTACAACAGACATAATACTTGCATGTAAGGCAACAGCAGTAAAATGGCTGACAAGAATATTCAATATGGCCTTGGAGGAAATGAAAGTTCCCGTTGACTGGCAGAGAGCAATTATAGTTCCCATATGGAAGAAGAAAGGTGATAAACGAGATTGTGAAACATACAGAGGTATCTCTTTACAAAGCCATGTAGGAAAGATGTTTGCAAAAATATTATTAGAACGAAGAGTGAGGGTGATATTAGAACCTCAATTAAGTAACAATCAGTTAGGATTTAGAAAAGGAAAGAGCTGCACTGATGCAATATCTACTCTTCGGCAAATTTGTGAACAAACAATCGAAAATAATAAACACCAGAATCTTATATTCATTGATCAAGAGAAGGCTTTTGACAGGGTTAACAGAAATAAACTATGGAACATTCTTGAAGAATATGGTGTACCGGGTCAATTATTGGGAAACATAATGGCTCTCTATCAAAATAGCCAGAGCGCTGTAAGAACAACGGAAGGTATGACAGACTGGTTCCCCATTACATCAGGAGTACGACAAGGATGTGTCCTATCACCCCTACTCTTCATCACATATATGGATAAAATTGCACAGGAGTCAAACCAAAACACTGATATTATAAATGAACTACTCTTTGCAGATGACCAATGTTTGTTACAAGAAGAAGAACAAAAACTACAACAACATGTTGATTCCTTGTTCACTAACTGTACAAAATTTGACATGAAAATAAACACCTCAAAAACTGAAGTAATGACCATAGGAAAGAAACACAGTAAAGTAAACATAAAGATCAATGACATACAATTAGAACAAGTTCAAGAATTCAAGTACTTAGGATGCATATTTACTAGGGATGGTAGTGAAGTTTTATTTTTTGTGTTTTTACTTACGAAATTTTAACAGCTAGATGAAAATTAAAATTACAAATCCAATGGTACCTCATTTAAGCCTGTAAGTCGATTCTAAGCGGAGATATTAAAATTTTAGTGGCGGACACCACGACAGAAAAATTGTAGTGGAAATCCATGAAACATGGCTTCCGGCTGCGACCCAGTGAGATGAAATGACTCAATGTTTGCATTTTACGGCCATAACTTTTTTGTTTTTGAACGAATCCCTTAGCAACCATATATTGCTAGAATCGGCACAGTGAGACCTAACCGTTTATGCATGTCTCAATTATATACACTACGATATGCGCCTATTTACCATATGAAAATGTCTGCAGGCTGATTTATTTTTCATCTAAAACCTTATACATTTACAGTTGTCTGCCAGCGAGCCTGGCTTAAAACATATCATATTGTGTGTCCTGGCAAGGCGAACATAAAGATCATATAAATGTGCCAATGTCAGTTGACGTGACCTAATTAACAAATACCGGAAACCTCCCCCCCCCCCCCCCCCCCCCCCCCCCCCCCGCCTTTGCAACAGCGATGTCACCCGGGGTGGTCTATCTCCGCACAGTAATGACACCTGGGGTGGTTGTCCCCCCCCCCCTCCCACAGTAATGATATCGGGATGGCCGCACCCCCTTCCTGTTACCTTCTTTCCCTGGTATCTCTCCTCTTCTTCCTTTCTTTTTTTGTTTCCTTTCTTTTTCCCCATGTCTCAGTGTCGACTTTCTTTTCTTA
Organism: Candidula unifasciata; assembly: GCA_905116865.2. Lineage (NCBI taxonomy): Eukaryota > Metazoa > Mollusca > Gastropoda > Stylommatophora > Geomitridae > Candidula > Candidula unifasciata. The sequence goes on along the minus strand of CAJHNH020000282.1, from coordinate 270,440 downwards.
GTCTTTTTTTTTTAAAATTCCTCTCTCCTCCTCCTGCTCCCTCTCTTTCTCAACTTTCTCTCAATCTTCTACTGCCCCTCCCCCAACTCTCCGTTCTATATGGTAGAAGAAAACATGAGCCTGCTGGTAGTACACGCCGTTTTCATAAAAGGTCGGTGACAGTGTTAACAACAGGGCAAACACAACAGGTGTGTTCATTTCTGGGAATCAGGTCAGGTCGGATTTTTTCTCTTTCAAAAATGACCTTGGCTCCCATGTCCACTCAGCACTGAATGTAAGAAATAGATCTATAGCAGCCACACGCGGACAGCCAAGCATGGGAGGGTTGCCAATGGGATTTTTGTCAAACCTGAAGCTAAGCTTATGTCAAGAGGTGAATCAACTAAACCCTGCACAGTAGACTCGTCGTGACGTTGACGCCCCTAGCGGGCAGGTCACATTTCAAATTTAAACCCGTCCGGTGGGTATATAGTCAATTATTTTTATATATACCTCTATCTGGTGGAATAGATATTTCTATACCCTCTAGTTGTTTTGAAAAGTCTACATTTTCAAACTTGCAACTGTGGGATATATATTTTCTGGAATAATATTCCGAATTCCTGGAAACCTTTTTACTCCTTGGTGTACTTATACGGGACTTTTTTTCTAGAGACGCAAAGCGAGATCAGGCCGGGTCATTCTTTGCCTGACTTCCTAGTTGTGCAGAAGTATGTCATCTCTCTGAATAAATCTTGGCGCATTCAAAATACCAGTTTAATCTTTGAAGGATTCCTAGCTTGGGTAAGTTGATTATAGTTTACAAGTACCATGATATATGTCTCTATAAAGTTAGCCGCTGCTGCAGGGAGGAAAGATTCAGCTGTGTGACCGCACAGAACTAGGCCGTTCTTGGTGTCCAGACACTCAAGCCCCTGAAATCAAACCTTTCCCTTTGCAGGCTAATAGTTTGTGCCCTACCTGACCCACACCATTATAAATATATTAAACTCAGCAAGTTAATTATTCTCTAACCAGCCGACAGAGTTTGTGTCAAATAGCGGACATATTTAACTGGGTCACACTTCAGCCAGCTAGGCACTGTGACGTTAGAGGTTTTTATTTTAGCACAACAACACTGGGTGTGCAGTGGGCAGAATGTGGAGGTATAATATATATATATATATATGTGAGAGAGAGATGGGATGTATATCTACAAGTGCAGAGGTGGGCGAGGAGAGTTGATGTCCTATGTTTGATAGAGTCTATCTGTCTCTACTCTGCTACTCGTCTCTTGTCCCTGTTACTGACTGAACAACAGAGATGATATTTAGAGACTAATACTGTCTCATTATCCTGAAAACTCTCCTCTAAATGATTACTAATGTGGATGTTAATAAACTGAGCTTGACATGTAACCCCTGAGATGACTGCTAATTCTGAGTTCCTTCTTGATACAGGATGGTATCTCCTTGGAGGCCAGGCAGTGAATCAGCTGTCCACAAAAACACCTACAAGGAAGTCACCAATGTCCAAGCCAGTGGTGGGCATCAAATTGTAAACCAAACTTTTGTAATCCATTAGGGAAATCCTCCAGTTGGTCTATGGACAACATAATGGGTGTTGTACCTTCACCATCATTTATCCGGAAGCTTGTTTGTGCCTCAAGTGATCGACTTGGTACCCGAGATCCTCTCCAGGAGCTTGGGTGTATCACCAGTGTTCGAGTGTCTAGTGTGGGACTGTCTTCAACGTAACAACACAGTGACTGAATATTCAGCAAGTTCAAGAAACCAGGGATTCAGATAAGTGTGGTCAATTGGTTTATTGCCGGACTTCACTGTTAATCGTCCACATGATGATGATGATGATCTAGGCGGACCTTGGGAATCTCTTACACATTCAGTCAGATCTGTTTTGAAGTTTTTGTCCTTCATATCACTCTGGGTTCTTGAAGTTCTTTGCTGATTCTTATATAATGTATGTGTTGCATTTATTACATGTTCAGAAAGTTTCATTATTGACTTGAGTGTCCATCATTCACTGTTCAAACTGTCTAGCTTTTATGTTTGTGTGATTAGTAAGTTTAATCTGTGTTAACATGGCTGTGATAGTATACTATCATATCCTGGAGGCTTTCTTGTTATAATAGTGGAGGTGTCCAGCCAAGTTGCGATTAGGATTAGTAGATATTCTGTAGTGCCAGAACTTAAGTTGCCCTACTCCTAAAATAGGTTGAGCGTATATTAGACCAATACGAGCCGACGCCTCAACATTATTTTATTTCAGAGTTCTGTTGGTTCTTAAGGAGAAATCCTTAAATCAGGCACGCGACACGAGCGGTATGTGACAGCTTACCTAAAAACCCAAGCAATATATAAGAAAAAAAAATTGACAAATAGTACATATTTTATAGTTAATTTTATAATTACGAAATGAAACATTTACCCACTTTTATATAAGGATATATATGTTTAAAAAAAAAAAAGATTCCAAAATCTTAACCCAAGGTGTCTTAAAAAAAACAAGTTCTTGGGGGAAAGCCCAAGTACTGGCAGGCCTGATAAAAGGGAACGCTGTCAGCGCTGCTGTTGTTTCTCGACCACTTAGATTTACCAATTCCGACTGAAAATTCTGTGGATTCTAAATAATAACAGACGCATTAAAAAATGCTACAAGAGTTGTAGATGTTTAAAAAGTAATTTACTAAGTATCTGAAGTTAATTACTAAAGAATAATCTTAGAAAATGCGCAATGATGGCCCAAATTAATTATTGGGATTTGAGGGTGATCAGGAAAAAAAAATATCCAACAGAGAATGCGAAGGGCTCTAAATAATGACAGATGCATGAACAAATGCTACAATGGTTGTGGATTTTTTTTAAATGATTAAAATAACGTTAGCTAATTTAATAATTATTTTAAGTTAATTATAAAGCGGGAAAAACGGTCTCCTAGTGC
>CAJHNH020000282.1:225000-262500 GCA_905116865.2 Candidula unifasciata | reverse complement strand
GTATTACACCGATTACACTGCACCAGTTTTAAATTGTTCACTTACAGTCGCTTTAAGGAAAGGATCATACCCGTCTTCCTGATCTTTTTTCTGTTTCTGTTTAGTACAAATTAGATGTTTACCACGATATTTAGTTCAATTGCGGTGTTGGCAAATAGGGTGCAGAAAGGGGTAGGGGGTGGAGGGATGGGAAAGGGAAGGGGGCAGGTATTTGAGTCTGAGGAGATTGTGCAGATTATGATTTGTGTGTAAAAGAATCCACAAACTACCAAGAATTCCAACTTGTGTCTCCCAAACATGACAACGCTATTTTAAAAACTCTACTGGAGATTTCATTTGATTTGATTCAAGAACCGATATCACAGCACCCGGGGCATTCGCATAAAAGCTCCGTCCCCAACTTCAGCAGCCAGCGAAGAGTTCCGATACTAATGGTGCAAGTAGCATTCTGATGCCTTTCCTCTAAGCCTCGAGCATTTGCCAGAACCTCTCGTCACCCCCAACTGCATCAATCTCACCACATCGTGGTGATCCATCTGCTCCTGCGAACTGTACAGGCTCTCCCACAAGGCACTAACCACGTTTGCTTTATCATGCATCAGTATTCCACCTAGCTGTGCAGAGCCAGCCAGTCTGTCCGCCTGTTCATTTTTCAACACACCGGCATTCCCTGTTGAAAAAATCCAGACAATTCTTCTCACCCGTGTCCTCCGCAGCGAGGCATGCCACTTTGCACGAAGCATACCTGTTCTGATCTTCCTCAACATACTTTCTGAGTCAGTTACAATCACGATATGTGTGTATCGTGTTCTTTAGCCGATGAAAAGCTGCAGTGACCGCCCCCACCTCAATTCTCAAGCTGGATGTTGTGTTATCATATGCTAGCCCCTCCTGTACCAAACGTCGACCATTAACTTTTGGTAAGAAACCCCATGCACTTCTTTTGCCTCTTGACACTGAACCGTCTGTGCAAATGATCAAATCTTCTGAGCGAGCATTATCTTGAATTAATTGCTGAATTTCCACCTCTGTGGCACCTGCTGGCCAGTCTCTGCATTCCCGGCTCAGCGTGATTATGACCCTACACAAGTCTGGTGGCACTTTGACCCAGCCCTCTCCTCGCCTAATGTTCTCAAGGATGCAAGCCTGTCTGATTGTGTCTTTTGCCTGAGCCATCCATGACCTCCCTTTCATCAGACGTTGATCCTTAACTGCACCCAGAGCTTCGTGCAAAGGGTGGTCTGTGTCTGCAGCTACTCTGATATATGACTTCGCCTGCAGCACATTGTGCCTACCTGCAACCGTCGGCAAACCAAGAATATATGGCGCACACACCACTGGGGTGTCTCTGGTGCAACCCAGAATGGCCCGCATAGCCGCGTTCTGAATGCGCTCTAGTTTGTCCATCTGACTCTTAGACCGTAAGCAGTCTCAGGCCATAATCAACCACTGACAGGATCAGGTGCTGATATAGTGTGAAAAGCCTTCTCTGCTCTATGACTCCAGGAGTGAGCACATAGTTGGAAGTGTATTTGCTATGGACTCCCATCATGTAAGATTCGGTGTCACCTTTAGAGACTGCCAATGCGTGTACTTGTCACAAATTAGCAGGCAATGTTAATTTTCCATTGATCATCAATTTTATTACCGTGATGTTTGCGCCCATTAATAAATCAGGTTGACCTAAGCTAGTTACGGACAGCTGCTAGTGGTCTATTACAACTGTGTTAGGTCGTGTTGTTAGCTACAAGGCAACCTGTGCGAATCTATTATATACTAGTTATATTTCTTACTGGCTTAGTTATGATGTTTTGTCACGAGTCTTTGCTCTTCCGTACAAACCCAGTAGTTGTCGTCTTGTGGACTCTAATGTAGGTGAATGAATTGCAGCAATACTCTAAATACCATCTATGTCATGAATGCAATGTAAATGTTGCATTCAACAGTGCGTTATCTTGCATTATCCATACTGAATATGGACTGGATTGTGAAGACAGCTGACACTAGAAATGGGATCAGTTTACTCTGATTGAACAGAGAGATGCTCTGGAATTCCCTGTCAATTTCTTCCTATTCCACTCAAGAAACAGGTTCAAGAAAAAAAAAACATGGCAGACAAAAAGGTTATGTATGAAAAGCACTGAATAAAGACAACCTGGCTTTGGTTACACAGTCAGCGATACTGGACACCAAACGGACTGTCCTGGGCGATCATGGAAGTGACCATCTGCCACGTTCAGTATTGATCTCCAAATCCAGTAAAGTCAAGGTTTCAAAAGCTCATAGGCCTTTCAAGTATAAGCGGACAAACACCCTTCTTAAACGTCTCTGACAGAGGGCATGTAAGAGAACCGGCAAATCTACGTTTGTGCAGCCTCCACTGTGGGCATCAGAGGTTGAACCGGCATGGAAGTTAAAGATAGCTGCAGTTAGGCGTAAAGTGCGACAGACAGCCCTAGGCTCACAGGAAGAATTAGAGTGCGCAGAACGGAATCAGAAAGATAGGATAGTTTTCCAAGCACTGTGCTGAAGAGGCCCAAAAAAAAAGCAAAATGGGAGCATTGCATTGCTGAGATAGGGGGTTACAAGAATCTGGGAAAGTTCTGGGGGTTGCATCAAGAAAGATTGGCCCAAGGTAGTGGGAACAATTCATAGAGATGATGGTATGCTCTTAACCACAAACAGAAGAGGGAGGCTTTCCTGAAGAGTTTTATTTCACAGACAGACCACAATGATGAGGATAACAGAGATAAAGTGAGAGTAGATCTAGCAGTCACCTTAAGGAACAAACATTATGTAGACATCAAACAGGTGCAAGATGTAAAAAATGTTTTGAAAAGGCGAAGGACACTGCACCCGGGCCTGACAGGATTAAATATTCCCACATGAAAGACATGAGGGATGCAGACATTGTGGAGATGACTGCTTGTTTTAACCAGAGCATTAGGACAGCTTCAGTCTCAGAAGAGTGGATGCACAGCTACCTGATTCCACTTCTTAGCCTGGCAAGGATCATTCAACACTTAGTGGCTTTAGGATCATAAATTTACAAAACACCTTTGGTTAAGTGCTGGAGAAGATCGCGGCGGGTAAGCTACAAGAGTTTTTGGAACAGAGAAATCTCCTTACAGGAGGTTCAGGAAGTTACCGGCCAGGCAAGGACACAGGTCTAAAGCAGCCATTTTTGACGCTTTCCAAGGTTTCTAAAACAGACAGGAAACAGTTGCAGCGGCACTTGATTTAGAAGATGATTACAACAGAGTCAGATACAGTATCTTGATGAAGGCGCTAATAGAGAAGGAAGTCTGTCCTAGGTTGATGAATTGAATAGCAGCTGTTTTGTATACTCGCCGGGTAGCTCTCCGCCTGGGTTCATGGACTTCTGAACCAAGTATAAAAGCTCCAGGACTACCACAGGAATCTGCAATATCACGAATACTTTACAACGATTTTACGAGCAAGATTGGGGACCTGGAAACACCCGGAGTCAGTAGAATATTGACATTTGCAGGTGATATTCTCGTATAAACGAAAGATAGTGGTCGTAATCAATTACCTCAAGAATTACAGGCGACATTACATAAGGTGATCGACTGGTGTACAGAGATGAGTGCTGTAATCAACCCAGAAAAGGCAACTGTCCTGTAGGGTTCTTTGGACAATAGGATTGTTAGAGCTGATGTTCCAAGCCTCAAAATAAATTGCAGAGGACATCAAAAGAGACAGCAGACTGCGATACCTGGGAATCACGTTTGACAGAAGTTTGTCTTTCAAGCATCACATAGAGGAAGTGGTGACAACGGCTCAAAAAGGTATTAATGCACTTAAGATTATGCCAGCAATGGACATGGAGCAGAGAATGCTGTTCACACTTCACCAGCACTTAATCATCTCACTAATTAATTATGGATTGGGGTTACTCACTGTCTCGAAGAGTCAGCTTGAGAAAGTGGAGTGCATACAAAATGAAGCTATGCGGGTGACACTGGGATGTACAAGAGACACCCCTATTATATACATGCGATACATCCTTGCATTGCCGACTATTGCGGATAGACTAAAGGTGCTGCTGGCTAAGTCATATCTCAGAGTAGCTGCAGACAAAGAACACCCTCTTTTTTAAGCTGTGGCTGCAGGCAAGGGTCAAAGAGGCTGAAAAGGGGAAAATCGTGGATGGCTCAAGCAGAAGACACAATGAGTCAAGTTTGCATGCTGGAGAATATTAGGCTAGCGGAGGAGTGGGTCAAAGTATCAGAGGGCAAGTCTGACCTGTGTAGGGTTATGATCACATTGGGTCGGGAGTGCAGAGAGTGGTCAGCGGGTGCTACGGAGGATGAAGTCTAACAGTTGATTTACGACAATTCACGCCCAGGTGATCTGATTATCTATACAGTTGGTTCGGTGGTGAGAGAAAAGAGAAGTGCCCGGGGTTCGTAACGAAAGCCAATGGAAAATTTTTAGTACAGGACAGCCCAGCACACGAAACCACAAGGTCTAGCATGAGAATGGAGGTAAAGGCGGCAACTACAGCTCTCCGGTGGCTAGAGAACAAAATGCATACAAATGTAATTGTAACAGACTCTGAAAGTATGCTGAGAAAGGTTAAGACAGGGATGCATCGAGCAGAGTGGCAAGCTTCACTGGAAAGATCACGGGTAGTGAGCATACTTTGGATCTTTTCTCCTGGTTATGCGGCGTGGTGAGTAAAGAACAGGCAGACATATTGGCTGGATCTGCACCACTGGGTGGTGCACTGATGCATGACAGCGGAGATTTTGTCAAGGCTATTTGGGAACAAGTAACTGAATCAGTGGAGAAACAAGATTATTATGGCCTGGAGAGAATGTGGCACTTGAGAGTAAACAGAGGGTTTGGGTACTCGCTACACTCAGCGGGAAGGCGAGACGGACCTATAACCAGATTGTGACCGGTACCATCAGTATTGGAACTAGTACCATAACCCGAAAATGATACACTAAGAAGTCATAAATAGAAAACAAGACAAATAAATATTAGCACTTATAGAATAAACCTGTGGGGCTGACCCGCATCACGTAGCTTCTCTGGACCGGCGTGAAGTGGGGCACCACATGTGACATAGAAAACAAAGATGACCACAACGTAAGCCTGCAGAAGTCGGATGTGTCCGCCGAAAAACGCACATATTACAGCATGCTGTAAATGTTCACTTCGCAATTACATCTTCGGAAGAAGCGACAGAAGAACAAGACAAAATAAAATTCGAAAATGGCATGAGTAACTTTACCTTTTATGGTTAACTCGAACAGATAATGATATTCACTATATCGATTTCCTACTAGTGTTTCTCGCATATGCATTAGATTCTTACAAGAGTCAGTTTCAATTTTTATAAATACGTAAATTATTCCTGCACGTGCGGAATAAACCAGAACGCCAAATCTTTGCCTGGTAAGTTACTTTTGTTGATCAGTGTGGTGTATTTGTGTCGTGTGTGCACGTTTATTCTGTGTATTTATACCGCATTTTGCGCATGTATGTATGTATGTGTGTGTGTGTGTGCGTGCGTGCGTGCGTGTGTGTGTGTGTGTGTCTGTGTGTCTGTATGTATGTATGTATGTATGTATGTATGTATGTATGTATGTATGTATGTATGTATGTATGTATGTATGTATGTATGAATGTATGTATGTATGTATGTATGTATGTATGTATGTATGTATGTATGTATGTATGTATGTATGTATGTATGTATGTATGTATGTATGTATGTATGTATGTATGTAGTATGTATGTATGTATGTATGTATGTATGTATGTATGTATGTATGTATGTATGTATGTATGTATGTATGTATGTATGTATGTATGTATGTATGTATGTATGTATGTATGTATGTATGTATGTATGTATGTATGTATGTATGTATGTATGTATGTATGTATGTATGTATGTATGTATGTATGTATGTATGTATGTATGTATGTATGTATGTATGTATGTATGTATGTATGTATGTATGTATGTATGTATGTATGTATGTATGTATGTATGTATGTATGTATGTATGTATGTATGTATGTATGTATGTATGTATGTATGTATGTATGTATGTATGTATGTATGTATGTATGTATGTATGTATGTATGTATGTATGTATGTATGTATGTATGTATGTATGTATGTATGTATGTATGTATGTATGTATGTATGTATGTATGTATGTATGTATGTATGTATGTATGTATGTATGTATGTATGTATGTATGTATGTATGTATGTATGTATGTATGTATGTATGTATGTATGTATGTATGTATGTATGTATGTATGTATGTATGTATGTATGTATGTATGTATGTATGTATGTATGTATGTATGTATGTATGTATGTATGTATGTATGTATGTATGTATGTATGTATGTATGTATGTATGTATGTATGTATGTATGTATGTATGTATGTATGTATGTATGTATGTATGTATGTATGTATGTATGTATGTATGTATGTATGTATGTATGTATGTATGTACGTACGTACGTACGTATGTATGTGTGTATGTATGTATGTATGTATGGATGTATGGATGTATGGATGTATGGATGTATGTATGTATGTGTATGTATGTATGTATGCATGTATGTATGTATGTATGTAAGTGTGTGTATATATGTATATATGTATGTATGTATGTATGTATGTATGTATGTATGTATGTATGTATGTATGTATGTATGTATGTATGTATGTATGTATGTATGTATGTATGTATGTATGTATGTATGTACGTACGTACGTACGTACGTATGTATGTATGTATGTATGTATGTATGTATGTATGTATGTATGTATGTATGTATGTATGTATGTATGTATGTATGTATGTATGTATGTATGTATGTATGTATGTATGTATGTATGTATGTATGTATGTATGTATGTATGTATGTATGTATGTATGTATGTATGTATGTATGTATGTATGTATGTATGTATGTATGTATGTATGTATGTATGTATGTATGTATGTATGTATGTATGTATGTATGTATGTATGTATGTATGTATGTATGTATGTATGTATGTATGTATGTATGTATGTATGTATGTATGTATGTATGTATGTATGTATGTATGTATGTATGTATGTATGTATGTATGTATGTATGTATGTATGTATGTATGTATGTATGTATGTATGTATGTATGTATGTATGTATGTATGTATGTATGTATGTATGTATGTATGTATGTATGTATGTATGTATGTATGTATGTATGTATGTATGTATGTATGTATGTATGTATGTATGTATGTATGTATGTATGTATGTATGTATGTATGTATGTATGTATGTATGTATGTATGTATGTATGTATGTATGTATGTATGTATGTATGTATGTATGTATGTATGTATGTATGAATGTATGAATGTATGTATGTATGTATGTATGTATGCATGTATGTATGTATTTGTATGTATATGTGTGTGTATGCATGTCATCTTTTTTGCTTGGTAGATTATCTACGAAACACAACAGCTTACTTAAAGATGTAACACATGTGTCTACCGACTCACCTCACTACGAGATACTATAGCTCTGACCATAGTTCTGTCATTTGTACCAGCTCCCTTCATGCTCTTAAAGAGTCGCTCCGCGAAGTAAGAGGCAGGGTTTTTGATAGCCTTGACTGTGTGGAGTGTTATGTTTGAAATATTTGGAGATTATGACATGTAGGCTGGGTGATTCTATTATATATTTATATAATTATCAGCTTGCTAAACATTTTTATCACAGATGTCCGCAGTCTATACCTCCATTCCATTTTAATCTGTTGTAATATCCATATCATGGGTAGAATCCAGTCCGGTGCCAATAGCCCCTCTCATGATCGCTCGTTCCTAGGTTTCTCTTGGAAGTCCTTGTTTTTCCCATACCATCTGTTTCTTTTTTTAGGTACCTGTTTAATGATTCTCTGTCCGTTTCTTGTCAGGTGTATTGTCATCTTCTTTTACCTTTTAGGGAAACCCCAGCGGTAGTATAGACATACTTTGATTTTTTCTTATGTTTATATACCTCCCATTTAACGTTTTCCAATATCTTTAAAATTACACAGGCAAACAGTAATGCTTTTTCGCCTGGCCATTTCCCACACAAATATGCGTAATCATAAACCTGTTTGGACAGTAATATAGATACAAATGGGGGAACTGGGATATATATATATATATATATATATATATATATATATATATATATATATATATATACATAAAGCCTGCAAGAGGCGTTATATATATATATATATATATATATATATATATATATATATATATATATATATATATATATATTAAGCCTGCAAGAGGCGTTTTCTGTAGCATTCAGATATCTGTAGAAGCCAGAGGGAATTAAACTAATCCTAAACTACTTCTTCTTCGGCATTCCGAGCCCTTGATGTTCATTGCTGCAGATATCATCCGCCTCCACTCATCTCTCTGGTTGGCCTTTTCTTTCCATTAGGTAACACCAAGTGTTTGCAGGTCTCTTAGGACATTATCTCCCCATCGTCTTCTTGATCTGCCTCGTGGTCTACGACCATTCATGTCCCTTGTGTATACAGTTTTTACCTCACTGTCATCTGACATTCTCTCTGCATGCCCTAGCCATTTCAACCTATTAGTTCTCATGATGCCAGTGGTAAGTGTTGATTTAAACAGATTATGAATTTCGTTGTATCTTTTCACTCTCTTTTCCACGCTGTTTACATTTTTGACTGGTCCAAAGATTCTTCGTAATACTCTGTCGCTCCTCAGAGAAAGAAGAAGGTTTTTTGATAGACTTGAATAAACTGAAAATTCTTAAATATGATGTAAGTTTAGTCATGCTGTATAGGGCGGAAACATGGAGAACAACTACAACAGTTACTAATAAACGACAAGTATTCATCAGCTGGTGGTCGGACGGAAAAGAAAATAAGAAATTAAATGGAATTATAGATTGACTAATGTGGAGGTTTGGAAGAGAACTTAACAAATTCCAGTAAATCAAGAACTGAAGAAAATGCGTTGAATATGATACACTTTGAGAAAACCGGATAACAATATAACTCGGAGGGCTTCATGCTGGAACCCACAAGGGCATAGAAATAAAGGCAGACCCACAAAATGAAAATCTGTAGAAGGGAGCCAGAGGCTGAAGTCGAACAGATGTTTAGAACATGGTATTAGCTGCATGCCATAGCAAGGGATATGACGAGTTGGCGTCAGCTGGTGAAGGCTCTCTACTCCAGTGCTGGACAACAAATACTGGCGTATTAAAGGTCTCAACATCAAGAACGTTAGGCTTGTAAACAGCGTCTTGTCTCGGAAAATATTTTGGCCATATCAAGAGCCAAGGCAGATTGTAAACAACAGTAGCAATGGGCATGATGGACATAAGTGACACCTTGGGTAGGAAAGTACATGAGACGGAAGATCTGGCGAGAGACCGAGTTTTTCTAAGGACCTGCTACATGAAGATGATCATTATTTTCAAGAAAATATTAATTTCGTAACTCAGGGAATTACTACCAAAATAAAAATTTAAAAAATACTACTCAGAAAATAATTTAAAATAATGACTAAGTGTAAGAGTATTAAATTTCAAAGTATAAAGTATCTAATAGCTCTTCCTGAGAGAGTACAAATAAAAGATCGTGTTTATGCTAGCAGCGCATCGGAAATTGGAGGCAAAACATAATTTGATAGACCAATCTGCGTTCAATGCATGATGTGGTCAACATAACGCCTGTAGCCTTTATTGTCCATCACATTTCCTGAGACCCATTTGAAACTGGGTCACCCTGGGAGCCAAGGTCAAGTGGTAAAGATTCACTTCATGCGGATTAGAACCAAACACCCTGGGGCGGGTAGGTAAAGTGCAGTCACTGAGTTGCAGTGGCTCCCGACTGCAGGTTGAATTGAAATGTGGAAAAATAAAACACAACAGTCTAGATACTGTACTGTGTACCATTTTTCTTGTATGTTTAATGGGTTTTTACTGCAACGGGAAATTTGCATGTATTGACAACTCACAAACGTTTAACAGGTTCTATAATGTCAATGTTATTGTATTTGCATTTAGAATAAATACATATTCGTTTCCTCACTGAAAATCAGATACTGAGTCTCACAAAGTGTGAGACGGGCTGAAACCCCTATAGCCATTTAGCGTTCCCCTGGTAAAAGACAACTGAAATAGAAAAGGCTTCCTATACTGTTGTCTCAAAATGTTTAAAGTGGCAAGATGACAGTTTCTCTCCTCTTACTTCTTCTTCGTTTTCAGCAGCTGTAAACTCGGGCTGAAAGTTCTGGTTGTTCGTCCACTTTTGGACTGCAGTCCTGTTCCAGAACCTAAGTGCTGTGTGTGCATTCGATTCGTTTGACAGACCTGACTGATTTGTTTGCAGACTGTTGGTTCCTTGCCTCTCGGGCAGATGCACTCTGACTTCGAAGGAAGCTCAAAATTAGTCAACTCTTACAACACGCTTTTGGGTAGGCAGTGGGTCTATTCTTTTTTTTAATTTATGTTTTTATTTCTATAATAGGGCGCTAAAGCCAATACGGGGAGGTCTTCTTACTTATATCCAAGAATGCAGTTTGCAGATTTCCACTGAGCTCAGACTCAATAGCACCTTCAATGTCGTTACCGCTAATCTTCTTGTATTGACTGAATGTTTCTCGAAGCTGAGGTACACTTCGCACGCAAATCATGTGATGGAAAGTTGATTCTTCGGCTGTCAGCATCTGTTCACCAGCCTGAAAAATCCATGTTAACATAGTTAGTTTTTGAATGTAAATATTTTTAAATGAAAGAGCCCATTTTCTTTTTCAACAAGATGCAGTACAGTCGAACATAAGAGGGACATGTTATATATTCTACAAAAGACAGTGACATGTGAAAAGTGATTTTTTTTTTAATTCAGCCAAACTAAAATGTTTACTTACGCTTGTTTTCTAGTTTTCCAATAACTGGGAGGTAGGGGGGTGGGTGTTTACCTGCCTGTTTGGATTTTGTGTGACCATTCGGCATATTGATAGACCCCATCCCATGAAATGGCCTAATGCCAAAACCTCTGTATATAGCAGTGGGTGAAAATTTGGTACTATACTTTTGTCTGTGCTTTTCCTCTGTATTATAAAATCATTAATTAATTAAAAAGTGAATTAGGTTTGCTGAAAAGGGAAGAGTCAATGCATAGTTTAATTGCGTATCACAGTTATTACACAACCAATGAACACATACAAATAAATAAGCTGTAGAACAAATAGTATTTTAATTTAGACAATTTAATACAAATCACTGTGGTCGTCATGTAATGAAGACATGTTCAGTCTTTCAAATGTAGACATGTGGCATCATACACAGTTTCATCTTTAATGGTGGCTCCGCGAGCATTCTAAATCAGAATGTGAGCTCATCTATCTTTTATTTGACATCCCAATTGATAAAACATTCCATTCAGAAAGTTCAGGAAAACTTGTAATTATGCAAACCATATTACGAAATAGATACACCCATTTAAAAAAAGTTATTGTTTCCAAACGATCAATGCTTATTTTACAACGAGGATGGTCTGATCCTATAACAGACAGAAAATACACAAGGCTAAATACGACAACAAACGAAGACCGAAATGTAAGCAAGATAGTTAGGGTGACACCCCATAATATTTGCTGCTGACATCGGCATTACCTGGGGTAGGAGCCGGTCATACTACTAGGCGCGCCCACCAGGTGGAGGATGGTGGAAAGGCCTCTAGATATAGAGGTTAGCCACGGATATATTGAATAAGTGGCCGTGGAACAAAACAAGTGATGGTCATTGAGAGGAGGCGAGTTAGTTGGTGGGACAGCTAACTCTATAAAATACCTCAAAACTCTACCACATGGCCATCGGCGAGTAAGAGGCGCCGTAACCTCTCGCCCCTTCTGCCTTGCAGGGTAAGTCTCTTTAGACATAGGCTGTTGGAGTCAAACCATATACAAACCGGCGGAAGTCAAAGGGAAACCACCGCTGTACTATTCCTAGTAAATCATGCCTCAAAATAATACATATTCAGATAACGACGTGAATGGGGATTCCAGTGGAATCACCTCGTCCGGTAGGGAGCATCATGTTCTACGGGTGATACCCGACCGTCATCTAGCTACTGTAGAAAAAGTAAATGGTAGAAACATCCTGAACATTGGTACATGGTATGTCAGAACACTAGTACAAAACGGAAAGCTGGATAACATAAAGATGGAAATGAAGAGAATGAACATCAACATATTAGGAATTAGTAGAATGCGATGGCCAGGAGCAGGGGAAAAGTATTCAGATCAGCACATAATTATTTACTCGGGTGGGAAGGAATATAGTAAGGGAGTTGGTATTGTTTCGGATTCAAAGAACTCAAAAACTGTTAAAGGATTTTGGACAATTATCAGATAGAGTACTATTAGTAAAACTTCGCGGCAGCTCGTTTGACGTCAACTTAGTACAGATTTATGCCCCAACAGCAGATGGTTCAGAGGAAGATATTGACGCATTTTATGATGAGTTAGACATGGCTGTTAATCAATGCAAAAATTGTGGAGTAACAATGGTACTTGGAGATTTCAACGCGAAAATAGGAAGTGAAAAAGTGTACGGCATAACGGGTGGCTATGGTCTAGGAGAAAATAATGTGAGAGGTGACAAATTAATAGCATGGGCTAAGTCGCACAGCATGATAATAGGTAACACCTTGTTTAAACATCATCCTCGAAGATTGTGGACTGGGAAAAGTCCTGTTGATAATGTCCGCAATCAGATTGATTATATTTTGATTTCACGAAGATTCCGGAGCAGCGTAGTTGGAGCAAAAAACTAGACCAGGAGCAGACTGCTTTAGTGACCATGTTCCAGTTGTAGGAAAAATTAGAATAAAACTGAAGAACATTAGAAAAACACCACAGAACATAAAGTTAAATTTAGGAATTCTTAGAACGGATAAAAAACTTAAGGAACAGTACAATGTCACTGAACAAAACCGGTATAATGCAATGGAAATTATACAGACTATTGATGAACAGTGGGATATGTTGCGTCAGTCAATTCAGCAGATGTCTGCAAAAGAGACAATCCCACAACCCATGGCAAAAAAAATGGATGTCAACCGAAATTCTGCAGTTGGTGGATGAAAGAAGGAACAAAAAGAATGATAAATAAGAATACTCTAGAATACAAAAAGAAATAGTGAACAAATGCAAAGTGGCTAAAGAACCCTGGATGAATCAAATGTGCACAGAGATTGTGAAAATCACAGGAAAGACTCACATTCCATGTGCCAACAGATAAATATGTTAACAGGAAAGATGACACGTAACAGCACTGGATGTTTGAAATCAAAAGATGGTGACTTATTAATGGGACATAGTAATATAATTAACAGATGGACAGAGTATATAGGGGAATTGTATGGTGATAATAGACCAGATGTAGAACTGCAGACCAACAATGATGGTCCACCAATAATGACTGCAGAAGTTGAGAATGCAATTCATGATATGAAGAAAGGAAAAGCACCTGGGCCAGACAACATTCTTACTGGAAGAAATCCAAGCACTGGGAGATTTTGGAATTGAAATAATAACTAAACTTTTAAATGATATTTATAATAGTGGGTATATTCCAAATGACCTTTTCAAATCCATATTTATAGCTCTGCCAAAGAAACCAGGCACTTTAAAATGTGAAGACCGTCGCATAATAAGTCTTATGTCACATAACTAAGATTTTACTGAGAATAATTATGAGAAGAATAGGAAACAAAATTAAACCAGAAATCAGCGATGATCAATGTGGATTTGTAGAAGGAAAAGGTACAAACAATGCCGTATACATCCTATGGTCATTGTCAGAAAGAGCTATAGAAGTAAAGACTGATTTGTACTTGTGCTTCATAGACTATACAAAAGCATTTGACTGTGTGAAGAATGAAGAAGTAATCAAACTGTTAGAAAAATTAAACATTGATAGGAAAGATCTACGAATAATAAAGAATAGGTATTGGCAGCAAACAGCAGCTATAAGAATTAACAACTGTTTAGGTACATTTCAAAGCATAAAGAGGGGAGTAGGACAAGGATTACTGTTACTTGACTTGTTTTCAATATACATAATGAGACCTTTAATTGATATGCCCGGAATTGTGGTTGGTGGGCACAATATAAACACTTTACGTTATGCTGATGGCACGGTCTTGATAGCAACAAGTCAGAAAGAACTACATGCAATGATAGAATTTGTGGTGTTAGAAAGTGGAAAAATGGGCCTCAGTTTGAATAATGGGAAGATAGAAGTAATGGTGGTATCAAAAACGAAGTATTCCTAAATGTGTAATAAAAGTCGATGGTGCTATTTTAGGAAAAGTACAGAAATTTAAGTATCTGGGCACATGGATAACATCAAATGGAAGATGCATAACTGAGATAAGAAACAGAATAGGACAGGAAAAAACTGCATTTTATAAAATGAAAAGCATCTTGTGCAATATATACTTGTCATTGAGAAATAGAAAAAAAATTCTTGCTTGCTACATACATCCAGTTTTAACATATGTTTGTGAATCCTGGACAATCGGTAGGCAGGCCAAAGAATTTCTTGAGGCCTCAGAGATGTGGTTTTACAGAAGAACGATTAGAATACCTTGGACAGCCAAAAAGAGCAACCAAGAGGTTTTGAAAGAGGCGAGAGCCCGAAGACAACTTATCACAGACATCAGAAGGAGACAGTCAACAGTTTTCGGTCATGCTATGAGAAAAAGGAAAATAGAACATGTTGTGACCACTAGAAAGATCTGTGGAAGTAGGGATAGAGGAAGACAACGAGAGAAGATGCTTGACAGTCTTGTTGCATGGCATGGAGGTGTGCCGGTACACGAACTGATACATGCTGCAGGTGATCGCAGAATATGGAGAGGCATGATCGCCCACGCCAGTCGGCAAGGCACCTGATGATGATGATGATGATGATATCTACCCGGTCGAAATCTTTCTCCTGTTGTACAAATGCTACAAATAAATTCTGATCATATTCGATGTTTTCTATTAACTGTTTAAATGGGAAGATTGCATCTGTGCAGCTTCTTTTTCTTCTGAAACCCAACTGTCAACTGTGGTTCTATCACTGGTTGCAGCCTTGTTTCTACTAGCTTAACATACATTTTCCCAACATGAATTTCTTCTTCTTCTTTGTACTAGGCAAACATAACACGATTCCTGCATTTCTGCAGCTTGAAGAAGATTGTCTCACTAATTTTTTTTTTATCTTCTAACTTTTTAAACACTTGCACCCATTTTTTTTTTTTTTTTTTCTACAAAAATCATTTGTTCTTCCTTGTCTTTTTTTTTTTTTTTTAATCCGTGTTAGGGTTTCTTTTTTCTTTTTTACATTGACACTGGTAAATCGTCTTGTTTTGTATTCTGAACTAGAAACATACCAGGTTTCACAAATTTATTAGAAATAGTTGGATTGCTGGTTCAGACCAGTTAGGTATAACCTGGACAAGTTGAGTTGAGTTGAGTCAAGAATTGACATCACATTACTCAGGGCATTTCCATGCATGCTCCGTCCTCATCTTCAGCAGCTAGCGCAGAGTTCCAATACTGATGGTACCGGTGCCAATTTGGTTAAATGTCCATGTTGCCTTTCCTCTGAGTGTAGTGAGTCTGCCAAACCCTCTGGTTACACTCAAGTGCCTCATTCTCTCCAGGCCGTAATAATCTTGTTTCTCTACTGATTCCGTTACTTGTTCCCAAAGAGCCTTGACAACATATGCCTTGTCATGCATCAGTTTACCACCCAGTGGTGCAGATCCAGCTAATATGTCTGCCTGTTTTTTACCCACAACGCAGGCATGGCCTCGAGAAAAGATCAAAAGTATGCTCACTACCCGTGACATTTCCAGTGAAGCTTGCCCGATGCTCGATGCAATCCTGTCTTTACTTTTCTCAGCATACTTTCAGAGTGTTACAATTACGACATGTGTATGCACCTTGTTCTCTGACCACCGGAGAGTTGCAGTTACCGCCTCCACCTCCATTCTCATGCTAGATGTTGTGGTATCATATGCTAGGCTGTCTTGCATTAAATCTTTTCTATTGGCTTTCGCTACGAACCCCCAGGCACTTCTCTTTCCTTTTAACACCGAACCATCTGTATAGATAATCAAATCACCTGGGTGTCAATTGTCGTCAATAACTATTGGAATCCAACCTCCTTAGCATCCGCTGACCACTCTCTGCACATCCGGTCAAATGTGATCACAACTCTAGACAGGTAAAGCTTTTCCGCTGGTACTCTGACCCACTCCTCCGCTAGCCTAATGTTCTCCAGCATACATACTTGTCTTATTGTGTCTTCTGCTTGAGCCATCCACGGTTTTCCCCCTTTCAGCCTCCGACCCTTGCCTGCAGCCAAATCTTCATACAGGGGTGTTCCCCGTCTGCAGCTACTCTGGGGTATGACAGAATGTAGCTCATTTAGCCTATCTTCAATAGCCGGCAATGCAAGGATGTATCGCATGTACACAATCGGGGTGTCTCTTGTACATCCCAGGATCACCCGCATAGCTTCATTCTTTATGCACTCCATTTTCACTACCTGACTCTTCGGGACGGTGAGTAAACCTGATCCATAATCAATCACTGAGATGATTAAATGCTGGTAAAGTGTGAACTGCATTCTCTGCTCTGTGTCCATCGCTGCCATAATCTTTAGTGCAGCCTCTTTTGATGTCCCTGCAATTTATTTTGAGTCTGGAAACATCAGCTCTAACAATCCTGTTGTCCTGAGAACACCACAGAACGGTCGCCTTTTCTGTGTTGATTACAGCACTCATATCTGTACACCAGTCGATCACCTTATCTGCTGTTGCCTGTAACTCTTCAGGTATTTAATTCCGAGCCCTCCCCTTCCTATATATGAGAACATCATCTGAAAATATCAATGTTCTTCCAACTCCAGGTGTTTCACGGCAGGCAATCTTGTTCGTAAAAACATTGAATAGTACAGGTGAAATTGCAGATCCCTGTGGCAGTACTGGAGCTATAATACATGGTTCAGAGGTCCATGAACCCAGATAGAGAGCTACCTGGCGAGTATACAAAACGGCTGCTATATATTTCACCAATCAAGGACAGACTCCCTTATCCATAAGCGCTTTCTGTACTGTATTTGACTGTTGTAAGCGTCTTCTTAATCGAGTGCCGCTGCCAGTGTTTCCTGTCTGTTCTAAAAACCTTAGAAGGTATCAAAGCCAAAAGTGGCTGCATTTGAGCATGTGTCCTTCCCCGGCCGGTAACTTCCCAAACCATCTGGAAGAAGCTTTCTCTCTGTTCCAAATATTCTTGTAGCCTACCCGCCACTATCTTCTCAAGCACTTTACCAAAGGTGTTTTGTAGGGTTATGATCCTAAGGCCGCCGAGTGTTCAATGATTCTTTCCAGGCTTTAGGAAGTGGAATCAAGTAGCTGTGCGTCCATTCTTCTGGGACTGAAGCTGTCCCAGTGCTCTAGTTGAAGCAAGCAGTCATCTCCAACAGGTCTGCATCCCTCATGTCTTTCACGTGGGAATATCTAGCCCCGTCGGGCCAGAGTGCAGCGTCTTTCGCCTTTTTCAGAACAAGTTTTACATCTGACACCTGCAAAAACTTCTCTCACTCTAGCTCTGTTCCATCTGACCATCATTGTGGTCTGTCTGTGAAATGAACCTCTTCAGGAAAGACTCAAACTTCTCTTTGTACTTAAAAGCATACCGTCATCTGTATGAATTGCTCCCCCTGGACGTGATACCATTTAAATGTATCAGCTCCGTCATAGCTAATTTCCCATATGTTAAGGCATTCCAAGCTGACAATATTGAAAGTACCAACCATGTCAGAAACCTGTACTCTTTCCATTCTTCTTGTCTGCCCTTTATCCCCCAGAGGAGCATAGGCACTCAACCAGCTCACGTCAAGTAGTTCTTTTCTTCGCTACTACATACAACTCTTTCCATATCCTACCCATCTTTTTAATTTTGCTCTCTAGCTTCCTTCGAGTGTTTTTGGTCTTTTTTATTTCTATTCTGCTGTGGGTTCCACTGAAAAGATATTCTTGTTATACTGTTTTCATTTCATAAGCCCTCATTTGGACACCACAGGGGAAAAGATCTCGTGGAAGACCAAGGGAAACCCTACGTAGAACAATCATCAGGGAAGGCTCGCTCATGGGCCACTCAAACATCCAAGACCTACAACGGATTACAACGGACCGCCGTGCATGGAGAGTCATGACCTCTGCCCTATGTGCCGCACTCGACACAAGAGGAAAGACTAACTGTTTTCATGTTTTCTGAGCATGTCCCCTATCCATCGCCAGAGTCTTCCCTTTATCTCTTGGCCCACTGTAACTAATTTAGTTCTCTCAAAAAGCTCAACAGAGGATCTCTAGGTCTTCCTATCAACTCAGCTTTCTGTCGCCGTCTCTTACATTCTAAACCTGACAGAAAACGTCTTCTATTAGATTAACCTGTCATTGAAGCACTTGCTGAGCAGCCCGGCGGCCGACCTTAGTAATTCAATAATTAGTGTGTCTGGACAGCAACGCAACAGGGCTACACTTATTACAACCTCCATACGATAGTGAACGATGACAGCACGGGACTGACTGTATTACAACATTGCAAATAAAACAGAAATAATGCAAGTCAGTACAACCCCTGTCCCACTACATATACATATGAATGGTTCTGGTGTGAACAAGATTTATGGAATTAAAACTTTTTACCAATTATCACCATTACTAAGACATCCACATATAACTTTGCGTGCAAAGAAACAGACTACCAACAGCATATTCATTCCAATATTGAACTACCAGTGCCAAACACTAAGGTTCATGTATGTGAAATCACCACATGCGAGATAAGATGCCTGAGATAAGACGCCAACTAACCATCTGAGATGAGTGAATGAGGAATGATAACTATCAGATTGTAAGAATAACACCTTGTACTCAATTAATCTAGAACATCAGATCGAATGGTTTAGCTATCTTGTTATATAGCAGCATCAAATGCCATGACGGGCACTACATATCAACAGATTAGCTACAAGATCGACAATATTAAAGATACTTTTCGCCTTCACGGCATGACAATGGCCAGTACCAGCTAGGGTGAACTTGCCGCAAATTGTTTCTCCCTACGCCACTAATCGTCAGCAGTAGTTATGGTGACGATGATGATGATGATAAAATGTTGTCGTCGTGTTTTTTTTTCTTGAAAATTGCTTATGCACTTCGCTAATAATACAGCACTTTCTTGATTGAGACGTACTCTTTTTTTTTTTTTTTTTTTTCGTTTTATTTTTACCAGGATGTAATACAATGTCGTGGTTCTCTGTATTTGTCTTGCATTTCTCGGATGGCTTGGCTGATGAATTTGTTCTCTCTCTCTCCCTTTTTTTATTTTTTTTTTTTTTTTAACAGGTTTCACTGCACCATTTATTTATATCTTTCTTGCTCTTCCTCGCGCTTTCTTCCTAGGTTTTCTATTGTAAAAAAACAAAACAAAACATGTCCAATTGTCTCTTCAGCTAGCGCCGTCAAAGACTTTCCTTTTATCAGTCTGTGAATCTTAGCTCTGTCCAGGGCTTCATGCAGGATGTGCCTCTTGTCTACATCTACTCTGATATTTGACTTTGATTGCAGAACTTTGAGACTATCTGCAATAGTAGGCAGTACAAGTATATATTGCACACATACTACAGGGTATCTCTTGTATATCCCAGAATTACCCGCATAGCTCCATTCTGTATGCGTTCAAGTTTCATCAGGCGACTCTTTGATATGGTAGATATGCCAACTGCATAATCTATCACCGACAGGATCACATGCTGGAACATTATGAACAACTTTCTTTGTTCCATGTTCATTGTTGCCATAATCTTGAGAGCATTGAGTCCTTTTTGACATTTCACTGCAACTGCATCTTCATGATCCCTGAAAGACAGGCTTCTATCTAAAATGATACCCAGGTACCTCAGTTTGCTTTCTCTTTTAATGTTACTATTATGAACTGTGAGGTTTTTAACGTTAGCTTTTACAGTTTTATTGTCCAGAGAGCACCACAAAACAGCTTCCTTTTCTGAGTGTGCTCATTTCGGCACACCAGTCAGTCACTTTGTCTACATTTGCCTGGAATCGTGAGCTATCCGTTGCCTATCTCTCCCCTGCTTTTATGCAAGAACATGCAAATGTCAATATTCTTCCAACACCCGGTTAATCAAGTTCTGCAATCATGTTTGTATACACATTAAAGAAGCACTGGTGAAATTGCAGAGCCCTGGGGTAGTCCGGTGGCGATTTTACATGGTTCTGAGGTCCGTGTACCCAGGCGAAGGGCAACCATGCGTGAATGCAGGGCAGCTGGTATCCAGCTCACAAAAGACAGACAAATCCCCTCTCCATGAGTGCAGAAATCAAAATATCATATTTGACTCTGTTGTGGGCATCCTTAAGATCAAGTGCTGCCACAACTGTCTCCTGTCTCTTCTGGAACCCCTCATAAACATCAAAAGCAAAAGTAGCTGCACTGGACCAGGTATCTTACTGTGACCTGTAACTACAAAAACCTTTTGGACGAGCTTTTCCATTTCCAAAAAACATGTGTAGTTCAACAGCAATAATTTTCTCTAGCTCCTTGCCAAACGTATTTTGTAGGGTGATAATCCTTACTCTAGAATGATCTTTGCCTGGTTTTGGAAGTGAGATTAAGTAGCTGAGTAACTATTCCAGGGGTGCTAAAAGCTGTTCTAATGCTCTGGTTGAAGTAAAAAGCCATCTCCCTCACGTCTTCATCACTGATGCTCTTCGTGTGGGCATACCTGACTCTATCTGGCCCCGGCGCAGTGTCCTTTGCGTTTTGCAAAGACTTGTGTAGGGTTCTTATCACGTTAGGTCGTGAGTGCAGAGACTTGCGAGTTGTGGAAGCAGAGGTCTCGGGTAGTTCTTAATTCAACATTCAAGACGCAAACATCTTTCCCATATGGCTCAAGATGGAGATGCCCCCTGCTTGTTTCACAGTCTCGTTTGTCCACTTTATTCTTCCAAATCGGGACAATGATTGCTCTCTGCCAGGTCACTTGGAACCGTTCGTGCCTTACAAGCTATGTTAAAGATTATGGTCAACTAAGCCGTTGCTGGTACCTCACATACAAAGGGAATTTATGTTGTAATACCATCTATTTCAGCTGCCTTTTTTTCCAGTGTCTTTGGCTCATGGTCTTTTGCAGATTTAATTTGGTATGATACTTTGTCCGGGGTTCCACAGTTTAACAGCTCACTGAAAGAATTATGTTCATCTGTTTGTAATATCTTGACTGCTAGTGAATAGTTTCTTACTCTTGGTGTCGATAATATTGGATGGGTGAAAGTTTTTTTTTTTCCTCCGAGTCTCATTGCTTTGACACTTCTGGCGACTCAGTACATGTTGTTTCGATACGTGTTCTCCGTTGTCTGTCCAAGATTCTGATTTTGACGCAATCACTTTCTTTCTGCTGTCTCTTCTCGCTTTTCTAAAGTTGACGTAATTTTCATCGGATTTTGTCGTCTGCCACTTATAGAAACTTTTTGTTTTCTTCTCCAGAATAGAAATGTTTACACCTTCATTCCGCCTCATTGTTTGTGCCCAGCTTGTTGAGGCCGCAGTTCTCTTTCACTGTGCTCAGGATGCAGGTTTGAGACATATTAATTGTTGATAACAAACTGTCATGCTTGCTGTGAAAAATGCCCAAGATGGTTTGAAAATCGTCGTTCGAAAATAGTACGTTTTGGATTCGTCGGGTTAGGCTTCAAAAATATAAAGTTTAAAGGGGAAAATGGTATTATGTGGGCCATTGCACGCGCGTGCACACACACAAACATAGACACACACACAAACGCACACATTTATATATCACTCTGACCGTATGCCTTATATTATAATTTTAAAGGCTCTTACCTCCTGTACAGCAGCCAGTTAAAAATAAAACACAAAAGAAAAAGTGTTATCAATCGAAATAAACAAAGTGTTGAATGGTATTACTTTTACAGAATGGACTGAATTTCATGAATATGTTTATATCATTACCAGAACTTCAGAAAAATCATTTTAGTTAATAACAAATGTTTTAAATCTTTTCGATACAACTGTGTGCGACTAATTTTATTTTCATGAAATGTGACATTTCCTTTGTTTTTCTACATCTGCTCAGACTCAGTACGATTGTTTAAACTGTAGGTTCATTGTCCGTGGTTGTGCACCATACAGCAGCGTAAACTTACACAGTGACAATTCTCATTTTCAACATATTGTTTATATGTCTAGATGTCAGACGTTTCTGCATGCTGCTGAAAATACTTTAGGCCATTCATATTCTGATTTTGACTTCTATTTCACCTCTACCAGCATCTATTATTTTTTATGCTCAAGGTAGGAGAAACTTGTTGGGTGTTTTATCTCAGTTTTAAGTGTGACGTGCAAGTTACAGACTTATTTCTTATCTTTTGTAGCTGCCATTGATAACAGTATTTCTCTACAATTTGTACACGAAAACTTTCTTTCTGAAATAATCTACCCTAGTCTTCTTGTACCCACCCCCCCCCCCCTCCCCCCCTTTCGCCCTCCCAAAGAAAAGAAAGCACCCTTTTTCTTGTAAACGCCGGCCGGCAAATTTAGACAACAAGAGCTAGACCTATATTTCATAGACCAATCCCAGGAATTGATCTAATACAATTTAAGGCAGGCTTGTCCTAGCTACTGAGACAGTATTGACAAAAATCTGGCTCTTTTCGGATTTGAACCCACGAAATTCGGACTAGCCGCCATACCACATCATCTCGCTCCAGACGTATCATCATCATCAAGTGCCTTGCCGACTGGTGTGGGCGATTATGCCTCTGCACAATCTGCGATCCGCAACTGCGTGTATCCATTCGTGTGTTGACACCCCTCCATGCCATGACAAAGATTGTCAAGAATCTTCTCACGCTGTCTTGTTCTTTCTCTCTTTCCGCAGATATTACCACTGCTCACAACATGTTCCATTTTCTGTCTTCTCACACCATGACCCAAAAAATGATGTGCCATAAGGTTCTTACTCCGCCAGATGTTCCACAGCTGAAGTCCTGACACAGTTCTGCACAGTGGAGATACAGATGTGCTTAAGGGACTGGTCTCTAAGTGTTTCGTGCTCACTGACGTGTTTTCAGTTAACTCGTATCCTTTGCCAAGCAAAATTAACTCTATTTGAGAATATTGCTGTGTCATATACATATTTGTTTTGTTAAACATTTAACACTAAACTTGGTAAATATTATTTACGTGTGTGTGAAGCCAACAATAGTGACAGCTTAAATTACTAACATGATCTCTTATCTATTAAGACATTCAAATAACATCAGTTCACCTGGTGAATGAAACCATCACTTTATCTCAACAAGCCACCTTTCTCTCTCTCTCTCTCTCTCTCTCTCTCTCTCTGTCTCTCTCTCTCTCTTTCTCTCTCTCTCTCACACACACACACACACACACGCGCGCGCGCACACACATACACATATGAGAATTCAAAAAGTCACGTGTACGCAAATATATAGGGATCTTTGTTGTATTTTATATGTGAACAATGAATACAACAACGATCTTCATCATGTCACTGGGGTTGAATCAAATGCGAGCACTTGTATTTCTATAGGTGCTCTTTGGATGATGTGGCAAACATTAGGCTGGCCGACTGTTCTTCACAAGCCATTTCCTGATACTCATATTAGGCTTTGCCAATGTGGGAGCTATGTTTAAAGATTAAAAAATAGTCTCGACGCAGATTCAAACCCAAGACTTTGAAACAAAAGACAATCGTGTAGCCAATGCTCTACCGTGTCTTTCAACATGTGAAGTGTTCTACACTGTGTATCTTTGAGAGTGCAACATTACCAACCTTAAACAACTCCTGCGCTTCTTTCTTTGCCAGACCTACATCTGGTTCTAGTGTTTCTTCTCTAGCTCCTGTCAGCAAGGAGCTCAGATAAGGTTTGATGTCTTCGTTTGTGTGTGCATGAACATCTCGCTCCAAATCTCTCTTGTAAGCTGGGGACCAAGTCAGTAGGTATGTGCTTTATTTAACAGCATGGGGCCCAGACTCCACATAGCCGGGGTGTGGGGGGGGGGCGGCGAACAATTTGATTGTTGCAGGAGGACATCTGATTGTTTGAAGCGGCTGGGGGAAGGGGGTGGGGTGGGGGGGGGGGGAGGAAATTCGAAAATGGACTCATTCTACATGGGGGGGGGGGGCCTAAGTTAATGAGACAGGCGTATGTGGGGCAATGGCACACACACAAACACACAAACACACACACACATACACACACACACACATACACACACACAAAGTTCGGAAACACCGATGTAACATGTTCCAGATGATTCATCTGATTACATTTAGGGGGGGGGGTTAGGGTTATGTCATAATGTCTGGGCCGTATTGAAGCATGGGCACGTTTGGCACATGCCAGGGTGCCCTACGAGCATAGGCGCCCTTTGCTAATCTGTGTGTGTAAAGTGGCTTGCCGTAAATAAAAATATGTTTGAGTGTTCAATGAAATCTATACAATACACAATCGACATTCTCTCTCTCTCTCTCTCTCTCTCTCTCTCTCTCTCTCTCTCTCTCTCTCTCTCTCTCTCTCTCTCTCTCTCTCTCTCTCTCTCTCTCTCTCTCTCTCTCTCTCTCTCTCTCTCTCTCTTTCTCTTCTGTATGGACTGTATCTTGAGTTTCATTACAATCTTTTCTCACGGAGAAAAGAATCCAATAAACTTTGTTGTATATTTTTCCTAATGAGAATAAAATCCCACTATCAAACTGACGAGGTCATACGATAATGCATTAGAGCACATACTGCAGTACTGCCCTTACCTCTCCCAGCAAAGACTGTGGATCTGGCCTAGGGGATCCACATTGCGAGAGAAGCTATGTGGGACCGATGGTGACCTTAAACGCGCAATCCAATTTGTGACCCGGACGGGACTCAATGTTTAGCATGACTGATGTCGAACGCAGAAGAAGAAGAATACGATAATGTCTCACATATTTCTTGACGATAGACTTGTTGGCCTGTGTCAGATCAAACCTGATCTTGTTTGCAGTAGAAGCAGCAGAGGGTTGTCTACAGTTTATACATTTCTTCGGCATTTGTCAGCATCTAGCGTCGGCATAATAAGAAGTTTATAGTGATTTTAGCTTGTGCCATCTTCTTCTTCTTTGCGTTCTGTGTCGTCTCCTCAGGTCAGACTGTGGAGTGGGCTGCCTCTATGAACCAGCTTATCAGCTGCATGTCAGACTGTCGAGTGGGCTGCCTCTATGAACCAGCTTATCAGCTGCATGTCAGACTGTCGAGTGGGCTGCCTCTATAAACCAGCTTATCAGCTGCATGTCAGACTGTCGAGTGGGCTGCCTCTATGAACCAGCTTATCAGCTGCAGGTCAGACTGTCGAGTGGGCTGCCTCTATGAACCAGCTTATCAGCTGCATGTCAGACTGTCGAGTGGGCTGCCTCTATGAACCAGCTTATCAGCTGCATGTCAGACTGTCGAGTGGGCTGCCTCTATGAACCAGCTTATCAGCTGCAGGTCCTTTATGCTTCTCCGCAGCTTGCTTTTTTTTTTTTTAATTTTTTTATTATTATTATTAATTTGTAGGTAGAGTGGTCATACCTGCAGAATGTGCTCTTGTTTTTGTAGTCCCCTCTGACACGCACTGTGTTAACTGTGCAGACTTTATTTTTTGTATCTGGTAGTTGCGCCTGCAGTGTCCCGTTCTTAGACGACAAATTGTTGTGTAGTGTCTCTTGCTGTGTCTTCTAAGGGGGTTTTGTGGATGTTTACTGTTATTTTAGAGCTTGTTCTCTCCACCATCCCTTCTATTTTCCCTTGATCAGTCTTTTGATTTCTGATAGTGACAATGAATGGGTGTGTTATTTCTCGTTTGGTCCATTTTTTGTACCATCTAATCTGTGTTTATGGTTTGACACCAGTTTAGTGGCTGTCGTAGGGGCCCCAGCACACTGATTTTTCCAGGGGCCATAATGCTGTTGACAGGACCCTGCACAACGTCACATTTATATGGTTAATAGACAAGTGCAAAGTAGTAGTATAAAAAGACGACAGTCGGGCTATCGTCATCGTCATCGTCATACCCAGCGTAGACCATTTCTTGTTTCAACCCCCCCCCCCCTTTTTTTCACCCTCCCCCCCCCCTTTCCACACACACATATATATTATGTTTTTAGAAACACACACAGTTTTGCCATTTTGTGACCTCCTTAGTGATGAAGGTCTCCAACACCAAGGGTAGTAACATTCCTCAATGCCATGACAAAAGGTTGTCAAGAATTATCTCACGTTGTCTTCTCGTATACATTTTTCCACTAATCTTTCCGGTGGTCACATATTCTAGTTTCCCTCTTCTCCTCTCATTGTCAGACATGATGATAGACTCCTTCTAGCGTTTGTGGTCAGATTTCTTTGGATCATCGTACCATTTGCAATTCCTATTTATTAATTTTTAGCGTCCAAGGAATTTGAAGTATTTTTCTTTAAAACCACAACTCTAAGGCTCAAAAAATTATTTGTCCAAACTAAATGTCCAGGTTTTGCACAAATTTGTTAAAACTGCCTTTCTTTATATAGCAAGTGAAAAAGCATTTTTCTAACCTCCCATCATTTTTTTTATCTGTCTCATTCTGGTTTTTATCTCTTCAATTCTTGTATCTCATGTTATCCATACGCCTAGATACACTAGTTCCAAAATAAGTCCAGTGACATTAATTATACATTCATGCAGTCGTTTTCTGTTATATTATCATTACTTCTGACCTCCGCTGGTTTAAAACGGTGATCAGTGAGCTGACATGGACAAGACTTAGACAAGAACAATCGTGTCAGCCTTCGTGGAGCCTGGAGCAGACGCCTGATCATCATCATCATCATAAACCACTTCTACCGCTAAGCGTCGTGGGGAGGAATAATTTGCGATACAGTGCACGTTGGCTGCCACTGGCTATTGTCATGCCGTAAAGGCGTAGAGTGTCTTTAATGTTGTCGATCCATGTTTTCCGTGGCCGTCCTCTTGCTCTTGTAGCTGATCTTCTGAGATGTAGTGCTTGTGATAGTATTTGATCTTGTTGCATTCTAACGAGATGGCCAAACCACTAGATCTGCTCTTTCTCGATGAATATAGTACAAGGTGTCGTTCCCACAGTTTGCCTGATAGTTTCATTATAAATGCGATCTCTGATGGTTAGGTTGGCTGCTTTTCTCAGGCACCTCATCTCGCAGGTGGTGATTTTGCGTATATGGGCTTTAGATAGTGTCCATGTCTGGCACTGGTAGCTTAATGTTGGAATGAATATGCTATTAATAATCTGTCTCTTTGCACTCATAGTTAAGCTCGGATGTCTTAGTAATGGTGACAATTGGTATATAAGTGCACTTGCTTTCTGACATCTGGTTTCTATTTCTCTGTCAGTTATCATTTTGTTCTATTCCCAAGGTCAAGGTTATGGGAAATTTTCAAGACGATTGATAACTCATATGGTGCCCCGTCCTTTGTGATGCCACAAGCATGTGCTTTGTGTGCGCAATGGTTCACCCTACCTCGACGACTGTGATATAGGTCACCGTCTAACTGACATAATAAATGTGAAGGCTCTAGCTACAAGAACACATCTCACTGTAGACAGTTGTAATTGAAATGAGTGATGATTTAGTTGTATGGTTTAGTGTCAAGAGCTACAAGAAATAACTGGGGGTTTTAGTAAAACCTAATGGTCGACGTTTAGGGCAGAAGAGCCACAACCACATCATCCAGCTTAAGAATAGAGGTGGAGGCGGTCACTGCAACTTTCCGCTGGCTAGAGAACACAATAAAAAAAACTACTGTGACTGTAAATAACTGAGAAAGCATGCCGAAAGTGAGGACAGGCATTTTTCGTGCTGAGTGGCATCGAAGCGATTCACATGTCACGGGTGACACAGATTGATGATTTCTCCGGGATATGCCGACGTTTTTGGAAATGAACCGGCATAACTCAAGACGGATATATAATCAGACTGCTACTGGCACTACTGGTATTAGGACTCTGCACTGGCTGCTGAAGTTGGGGACGGAGCGCTTATGGAATTGTCCGAGTGCTGTGATTCTTGAATCAGCTCAGCTCAGCTCAAATCAGTTAAAATGAAGGGATGAAACGATTAACTGGAAAAGGAACAATGGTGACAGTCTGTGCGGAAAACATGACCAAACTGAATATGGTACCCGGTGCATAATGTATTGTTCTTAAGTCCCTTTGTCTCATCTTATTACTTTAACACAGTTTGTCTCATTCTGCTATGTTTATCCAATAGGGTAGCTTTAAGCAGCAGCGACTTGGAATAAAACGTTCATGCTATGTTCAAAAGCAAATAAGATAAAATAACCAACTATGTTCCACACCGTAGAATGAACTGGCAATAACAACTAAAAACAACTGTAACTTTCTATGGGTAACAAACAGAAGGTGTAAACTAATGCACACACTTACTTGTCTTGAAAAATTTGCAAATTGTAGCAATCTCTTCATTGCTTCTTGTGGATACAATCTCAATCAAAGCATCCTCGTCTGTGGTGGCGCCCTAAAAACAAACATAACCACAAATAGACGACCTTTTGACTGTTACAAGTCACACTTCATGAAATATTGAATCAGGTGATGAGCCATAAACCTTCACTTGTGTTTTCATCTTGAGATGGTAAGCTTTCATAGCTATGAAAAAGTAAAGTAAAGATCCCCTTTCACGCCTTTAGGTGCATTGGGCACATAGGAAGAGCATACATTATTTTACAGACCAATCGGCACTAGGTGGGTAATGTGATCAGCATCACGCCGGTCGTCTTTACTTCCCCACATCCCAGTACCCGTTTAAGACTGGGTCGACCTGCGACGCCCCATACTATGATTAAAAATCCACGTTTCAGGCAGTGGGTTTCTATCGCAGTACGTTGGAATTACGAGTCGGACTTGCAACACCTTAGCGACTTACGCCGCCTTTGATGGATATGTAAGTAAAGTAAAAGAGACTTTTCCACGCCTTTATGCGTATTACGCGCATTGGGCTAGACTTATATTTTATAAACCGATTCGCACTTGGTGGGTGATGTAGTCAGAATCAAGCTGTTCCAGCTACTTTACCTGGTACTCATTTAAGACTGGGTCGACTTGGAGCCTAGGTAGTTTTGTTTTTTTCAAGTCCGGCTCCGATTGTTAGCTATATGGGACAAGTTATGGGACAAGTTATGGAACAAGTTATGGGACAAGTTATAGGCTAAGTATAAAGAACATTTTAAGCTTTACAATAATGATGCTTGTAGCAATGCTGATGGTACAGTAGGAGACTTGCAGGCAGGCATAGGTTATAGACCGACTGAGACACAAACCTGTTACCTAGTAGGTAACTGGAGACAGCAAAAAGCTTACCTTAATAGAGTCTCTAAACGATCAAAAGCGTGCCTTATCAATTATATGTGGTTGCAACCACAACACCTGTTCTCCAAGAAAAGCCACTTTGTCATAGGATTTGAACCCCACTCATAACGAGTGGATACGGCGTACTCTAACAGGTAACACGTAGGCACGAATATATATACTTAGCTACACATACTGTAATTAGATACTTATTCTTTTCAACCCTGGTCAAATGTTTGTGTAATATCACAGTGACCTACACAAGTCTGCTGCCTGATGCACACATACCCCCCCCCCCTTTTCCTTGAGGATAAAAAACACCTTGGTAGCTTAATTACAGATAAATACAGACGACCCTGTGGTGAGATAACTTACATAAATACACCTTGGCTGCTTAATTACAGATAAATACATACGATCCTGTGGTGAGATACCTTTATAAAAACACCTTGGTAGCTTAATTACAGATAAATACATACGATCCTGTGGTGAGATACCTTTATAAAAACACCTTGGTAGCTTAATTACAGATAAATACAGACGACCCTGTGGTAAGATAACTTTCATAAAAACACCTTGGTTGTTTAATTATCCATAAACAGAAACGACTCATGACTCTGTACACTCATGACAAGTTGATAGTTACCAAGTTACGAATAGACAAAGACCGGATTGCTATTAAATAAAATATTCTCTAGGCACAGAGAAAACAATGAGTTCTTACAAATTGTCACTTTACAATTGTAGATCTAAGTTGAAAAAAAAATCAAAGCCAGATAAGATAATTGGTAGAAATTAAAAACGACAGATTGGCGCCTTCTCAATGACGTAATGAGGCTGTCCTGATACTGTTTAGGTCGGGAACTTCTTTTTCCAGGACAGTTGAATTCCAGGTTTATTTTAGAAACTGTAGCCGGTCCAGTTCTCGAGCCAGGAAAAGACAGACCGTTTGAAAATTACTGTAAAGAAAGATGCTAACTAGTCTTAGAGCTGTATACAGTATGCTTGGCAGGCTACACAGTAACTCATTTGAGAAATGAGAAAAACTGCAGGAAAAAATACAGCTGTCCAACCTACGCTGTTGCCGATTTCGACATGCTTGAAGGAAGTCATATGAGAAGGACAACATAACAATATTATATCACTTATATTAAGCTTTTGCAAGTCGGGATGTGCGACATTTTTAATGTGTTATTATTGTGTAAGAAATAGTTTAGTTTGAGGTATGATCCGCTAGTGACGGATCAACAGATCCCAAGGATCCGGTTGTCATCATTGTCTTGTATAATATTTCATAGCTGAAATTACAACTACCAAGTAACATACCTGATCAAAAACCAGGTTACCGGACGCCTGGTTAAAGCTCATGTTCAACAACTGAGACTCTGTGATCTGACTGAAGAAAAACTTCCAGAAGAGCATACAGACAAGAGAGACTACAACAAGAAAATGATGAAACAGCGGAACTATTTTAGTCTGATGATCAAGACACTGAATCAAAGTCTGATGATCAAGACACTGAATCACGTGACAATCAAACAATTGAGAATCCCGAGGATGCTGATAATGAAATGGAAGATACAAAAGCAACTAAAAGAAACTAGAGACTATGCTATCGAACAAGATGAAGAAGAAGAGGAGCCCAGAGTCAAAATAAAATAATTAAAACAATAAGGAGTCAAAATAGCTGCTGAGAGAATTAATACAATCAGAGACTCGGAGATAGATGCAGAGACGAGCTGATCAGAACTAAAGTCAAATCATTACTGAATCATGAACATATAATAGGTAAAGTCAAGCCTAGCAAAAAGTGAAACTCCAGGAGAAAACGTTATGCAATCAATCGAAACCCAGCTGTTAATACAAACGCTGGTACAGCAAAAAAAAATAGTTTAAATCATAAGCATAATTTTAAAGATGCTGCAACTTATGGAATAATAATAGTTATGTTCATGAGTTGACTTATTGACATTATTTTCTGTGTGTGCAGTGAGTTGGTATATTGAAATTATACAGATGACGAACCAGATGATCAAGATAGTGACATTAATTAGTATTGTAGTAGTATCTGACAATCTGACGGCACAAACGCAAGACATTATTATCATGAATTAAAAAGTAGAGATTCATAAAAAAATCAGAGTTGTTCAACGTAAAAGCTTATTGGAACTTAGTTATCTTCTTCTTCTTTTTCTTCTTCGCGTTCACCGGCTGTAAACTCCGGCGGAAAGTTATAGTTGTTTGTCCACTTCTGGACTGCAGTCCTGTTCCAGAACCTGAGTGTTGCGTGTGCATCCGTTTAACAGATCTGTATGCAGACTGTTGGTTCCTTTCCTCTCAGGCAGATGCACTCCGACTTCGAAGGAAGCTCCCAATTAGTCGACTCTTACGACACGCTTTTGGGTAGGCAGTGGGTCTATTCTTGTTTTTCCCATAGTAGGGCCACAGAACCCACACGGGGAACTTAGTTATAATAATACAGATTCAACCTTATGAAGCAGCACTAAAGATGAAGATCATTTTCAACAATTAGACGCCTACGTCAAAAATGTTGAAACACACAAACAAAGACTGCAAACTGTGCGTGGAGCCTTTCAAGATTCTGAGACAATAAATAAAGATTTTAGAAGAATTTGTGAATTCCTTGATGATTTGTCTGAGAAAAATTAAAAACCCTGATAGAAAAAAAGGGATCTATATTAACTTTCATTGGTGATGCGTTCGGGTGCATATTTGGTGGTTCTTATCTCAATGAAGTTAAAAATAATATTCGAATACTTTCCATCAATCAGGGAAGAATAAGACACATCATTGAAAAGACATTAACATTAATGAATGTGACAATGTAAGAAGTACAAGAAAACCGAGACCAGATTAGCATATTAAGATATCATCTGTCCTGAAGTACACCAACGGAACAGTTAGCGGTGAATTCACCAGAACATATTTGAAGATCTTCATTGCAGTGGTAAAATGGAGAAACACATTGGACAGTGTAACAGATGCTACACACAGATTTATTCAAACACGGAATTAATTAAAGTCGGAAAAGTCTAGCCTAATTTCGGTTTGGAAAGCAATTTAAAAGAATTGTTGACAAACGTACAACAAATTATAAAAGACAATAGCATTGAAATTGGAAGCAACTTGATGAACTATTGAAAGTTCCTTAAATGTGACGCTGTATTAGTTAAGGATCGATATATTGTCATAGGTGGGGGGGGGGGGGGGGGGGGGGGACCTAATAGACAAAAAAAAATCAGGGTTGGTCTGTATGTGGTGAACAACATACCAGTACCACGTGACATTCAGTCTATATCAAAATCTATGGAGAAAATACCAATGGCCAGATATCTATCGGCTCTTTCTTTTTGTACTCCACCAGGACATCACACAAGCGATAAGAACCCGATGACACAAAGTGCCACTATGTGGGTGAGGATCACAGTGGGGGTGTCCCGGAAACTGCGTTTAGCCACTAGGCCATATTTATGGCCGGGCTATATTGCGGCCGCTGGCAAGAGCCAGTGTGGGGCTATAAATAACGAAAAATTGCCTCCCCAGAGGGGATGACCAGTTATAAAGTAACACGTAGTGAATAATTTTTTGTTGCAGAGAAGGATTTCAATATCCTGTGTTACCATTTCCTGGACTGGAACTGTTATTATGTGTTTAGAATTTCCTAAAGTTTGAGTTATTGATATAGCACTCTATTTATTACTGTGAATATATTGATGACCATGAAATGATTAAAATGCGTGTCGTTATAAGCTTTTTTCTACAAGAGTGGTTTGAATTAAATTAGAGATCATACAAATAGTGCGGCTAGCACTTACTATAGGCGACAGTTCTATCGAAGTTGGAGTTAAAGAAACGAGCATACAGAACAGTGCAAGTAACAGTTCATAAAACTAATAGTGTGATTTTCGTTTTTTTGCTTTCTGCTTTTGGTGTTTGCAGTATATCGCATTATTATCAAATATAATGTTTAGTGTTAATTATTACATCAGTGGATTTTGAATTACTAACTAAGCTAATTTGGCTAAAGTGACAAAATGAAGTTCTATGTCATGAATAATGAAGCTAGTTGTGATTTTATTTTAAACCTGAATATAATTTTCAGAAATAACGTATGTACTGACAATTATGTTTGAATTATTATTCCTTTAACATAATGGTGTTATAAACCATAACTGAGCTGAAAAGGACTTACAATTAGTCAAACGATCTACAATAGTTACGGCACACAGACAGAAATTCAACCATGAACCAGAGTGGCAACACCAGGGTATTACAAAAACCAATTACAGATGGAGATAGCAGAAGCTTGAACTGTGGTGGTAAAGGAAATAATGATGAATTAAGATTAAATCTTCCCTAAATTAAAAGAGGCATGCTTAGTTTATAAGTGATTGATTTGATTTGATTTGATTTGAAAAAAAAAACATCACAGCACTCGGGGCATTCCCAAAAGCGCTTCGTCCCCACATTCAGCAGCCAGCGAAGAGTTTCGATACTAATGGTGCCAGTACCATTCTGATTAAACGTCCGTCTTGCCTTTCCTCTGAGCCTCGATCATCTGCCAGAACCTCTCGTCACTCCCCCCTGATTCAATCTCACCAGACTGTGGTGATCCATCTGCTCCTCCGAACTGTACCACGTCTGCCTTATCATGCATCAGTATTCCACCAAGTTGTGCAGAGCCAGTCAGTCTGTCAGACTGTTCATTTCCCCACACACTCCTCACCCGTGTCCTCCAGGGAGGCATGCCACTTTGCACGAAGTATGCCTATCCTGATCTTCCTCAGCATGCTTTCTGAGTCAGTTACAATCACGACGTATAGTCAGGGGAAAGCTGCAGTGACCGCCTCCGCCTCTATTCTTGAGCTGGATGTTGTGGTATCATATGCTAGGCTCTCCTGCACTAATCGTCGACCTTTAACTTTTGCTAAGAAACCCCTCGCACTTCTTGTGCCTTGTGACACTGAACGGTCTGTGTAAACGATAAAATCTACTGAGCGAGCATTATCTTGAATTAATTGCTGAATTTCCACCTCTGTGGCACCTGCTGGCCAGTCTGGTCATTCCCGGCTCAGTGTGATTATGACTACACAAGTCTGACTGTTCAGGTGGCCCCTTGACCCAAATTAGTCATACACAGCTTTATAAATGACATTACACACACTTTTTGTTTGTTGGCTAGAGAATTTACCTCCTTCTTTCTATACAGTGACATGAGAAATTAATATCTACAAATTATAAAAGTACAGTCGTGACTGTCGGCAGTAAAGGCTCTGGTGGTAATTTGGTGACGTCACTTCCATAGTAGAACGCAAAATGGATGACACATGTGTTTCAGTGAGTGTTTTATTTTTCTTATCACAAAATTATATTTATGTTTTTTAATAAATGTTTTCATCTTCACTTCTGATTCACTTATAAGTGGTGTTTAAATGAATAGATTGTGTTAGTTATTTGTGTAACTCGCTCTAGATTTATCTTCAGTGTGTTGGTTTTCGAGGACCAATGCCTGCTAAATGTTCTGTACCTGAGTCTCGCTCGAATTATGATCTTTCTAGTGGATATGTGAGTGTGTTTAGAATTCCTTTGGATTCTCTTTTAAGAGATAAATGGCTGAAATAAATTCCTCAGAAAAATTGGACTCCTAGGAAAACCAGTGTAAATGTGTAAAACATTTTCGTACGTCAGTTTTTATAGTGTCTGATAAATATACACAAATTTGAAATCGAGCATATACTCCCAAGAAAGAAATCAGCCTTAAAAAAAGATGCTTATCCAACTATTTTTCCAAATTTGCTATCCTATCTATCGGTGAAAGTACCAACCTTGCGCAAAAATCCAGAGGAACGTGTATCACTTAGTAATCGTAATTATAATCAAAGGGTAAATGAATGTCTGTCCTCAGATATCATTACAGATTTGCAAGACCTGGAGTCACAGGTAGGAACAAATTGTTTTGTAAGTCCTTACCATACAGTCAGACGCTGCACCATCCATGGGTGTCAGCATAAAAGTGTTACTTGATATGACTATACAATTCTATGTTCAAAATAAAAAGGTTGGAGACAGAGACAAATGAACTGTAGACAACAATAATCTTGCGAGATGGTCACAGCTTGAAAATCTTGTAATTCATTACAATGTCTGGGATTGTGGTAAAATGCAATGCCCAAATAGCTTCATAGATTTAGTGGGAGAAGCGGGAAGTTTTTTTAAAGAGTGCTGCAGAGCAGCAGTGAACTACTAATGGGACAGCTGAGGAAGTAACTGACACACAAATAAACTTTCTTACAGAGCAGCTGCAACTGTTAACCTGGTTTAAAAAAAAAAAAAAAACAGCAGAAGGCAGTTGTAGCACACTATATTTCGATTTTAAGCTGTTCACTAAATCTCCTGCATGCTACCGGTTTATCAGAAAATCTTGTATGTTGGGCCTGTCTCATCAAAGAAAACTGCACAATTTAACTTTACAGTTGTCATTGTATACTCATACTGGCAGCATCTCACAGTACTTTAAATTGACACAAGATAAACTGACTGAGCTAGGAAAGATTGTAGTGGTCCAGATGGATGAAATATATGTTAAATCTGCAATTACCTACTCGGGGGCAAACTATTTGGCAATGCAGACAACGCAAAAGAAGCAGCAACAACAGTGCAGGCTTTCGTCATTTCTTTAGTTTTGAGAGCTACCAGGAAATAATAGAAATGTCTCCTGTGAACAGAATGACATCTCGGGATCTGCGTTTAAAATTACTCCATTGTATCCACTTTGTACAGGAATGGGGATGAACAACAGTTGCTGTAATTGCTGTTAATAGTACCCTTAATGGCAAACTTTACACTGATCTGCTGAAACCAAGCCAAACATTTATTGGGAACCCAGATTTTGCTAATAAAAAAAAATATTTCTGCTGCATGATTCTGTGCACTTGCTAAAATGCATTTGGAGGAACTGGATCAACAAGAAGAGCACAGACCAGACATTTACTTATTCTTTAATAACTGGGCAAATGCTTAACCCCTGTGATAGAGCTGCCGAAGCTAACTTGTTTTCATTTAAAGAAACTGTAATATAGTGAGCAAAAGAATATTGCAAAACTGGCACCTAAACTTTTCCACAAAGCCACCTATCCCTCCAGCATGGACAGACAGAACGTTCCTCTTGCTTTGGTAATTTTAATTAGAACAATGTTGCTGCTCTGCATCTAGTGGGCGGGTAATGAAACAGCAGATTTTGTTGAGACCATCCTTAGATGGTGGCATATTGTTATTGTAACAAGTGAATTTGTAGGTAAAACGTCGCTGAACTCCTTCTCAAATCATAATAATAATAATATTGAACAGGTACATTATCTTGAACAGTTTGCTGAATGGCTAAGAAAGTGGGACAAGCTGACTGGCTGTCAAGAAAAAACTGACTAAAGAAACTAGGGCTGTACCGAATATTCGCTTCGTATTCGCTTCGGGTCCGAATAGTGGACCTATTGACTATTCGTTATTCGGCCGAATAGTTGCGGTCGGGCCGAATACGAATATTAGTTACCTTACACACGCTTCTGCATACACGGCCTTAATGCTGACATCATGGAATGGTTGGTTTTGTTGAAAGCTAATGCAGCTTTCCTTCATTAACTAAGCCGTCAGTAATAATTTTCAAGTTTAGTTACTTGTTATAATACTTATGATTCTTTCATTCCTAATTATAAGTTATCACAGACTGACTGAAGGATGCAAAACATAAAATGTTTTTAAATGTTTATCATTCTGTACGAATGCTAACTAGACATGGAAAGAATATAAACTCCGGCCACACCCAAGTCGATAATATGAAAATCAAACGAACGGAAACATATAAGAACTTGGGTGCATACTTCAACTGCTCCAATATGCTGAGAGAAGAAAT
>CAJHNH020000282.1:207500-220000 GCA_905116865.2 Candidula unifasciata | reverse complement strand
GTCTAATAATAATAGACCAGAAGTGTGTTTGCAGGACAACAGTGAAGGCCCACCAATACTGGCTTCAGAAGTTGAGGATGCATTGCATCAAATGAAGAAGAGAAAAGCACCCGCGCCAGACAACATCACTTTGGAAGAAACTGAAGCTCTGGGACGTTTCAGAATTTAAATAATAACAAAATTATTAAATGACATTTATAATAGTTAGTACACCTCTAATGACCTGTTAAAATCTATATCTATTGCTCTACCAAGGAAAGCTGGCACTTAAAAATGTGAAGATTATCCTACCATAAATCATATGAGTCATGTGAAATTAATGTTACCAAGAATAATTATGAGAAGAGTACGAAACCAGATTAAACCAGAAATTTGTAAAGAACAATGTGGATTTGTGGAAGAGAAAGGTACAAACAATGCCATTTACACCCTCAGAACGCTTTCACATAGAGCTATAAAAGTAAAAAAAAAAAAAGGTCTTGATGTGATGGTGTGAAACATATAGAAATAATCTAACTATTAGAAAAATTAAACATTGATGAAAAAGTTACGAAAAAAAAAAAAAAACGTGTATTGGCATCCAACAGCAGCTTTAAGAATTAATAAACAGTTGGGAACGTATCAGAGCATAAAGAGAGGAGTAAGGCAAGAATGCCTACTATCACCTGATTTGTTTGCATTTTGCTTCTTTCTTCTTTTGTATGTGTATGTGTATGTGTGTGAGTGTGTGTTAATATCTTATTATCCCGCTAGGCGTTGCAGTTCATCAAATGATCGACAGCCGAGCTAGGGCCCGCTCAGTCGCTTGATATGCTGCGATGTTATGCAGTCT
Organism: Candidula unifasciata; assembly: GCA_905116865.2. Taxonomy (NCBI): domain Eukaryota; kingdom Metazoa; phylum Mollusca; class Gastropoda; order Stylommatophora; family Geomitridae; genus Candidula; species Candidula unifasciata. Next base: position 219,168 of record CAJHNH020000282.1, on the reverse strand, counting down.
CAATGTGTCAGCGACTCCTTCAAACCACAGAGATGGAAATTCAGCAATTAATTCAAGATAATGGTCGCTTTGAGGATTTGATCTTTTACACAGACGATTCATTGACAAGAGGCAAAAAAAAAAAAAAAATGCTTGGGGCTTCTTAGCAAAAAATAATGGTTTCTTAGCAAAAAATAATGGTCGAGAGTCTAGCATGTGATACCACAACATCAAGATTAAGAATGGAGATGGAGGCGGTCACTGCAGCTTTCCGCTGGCTAGAGAACACGACACAAACAAACATCGTGATTGTAACTGACTTTTGGGTCTTCATGTTGAGGAAGATCAGAACAGGCATGCCTCGTGCAGAGTAGCATGTTTCGCTGCGGAGAACACGGGTGAGGAGTATTGTCTGGATTTTCTTCACCAGATGACGCCCGTGTGTTGGAAAATGAACAGGCGGACAGACTGGCTGGCTCTGCACAGCTTGGTGGAATACTGATGCATGATAAGGCAGACGTGGTTAGTGCCTTGTGTGAGAGCTTGTAGAGTTCGGAGGAGCAGATTGATCACCACAGTCTGGCGAGATTGATGCGGGGGGAAGGGGGGGGGGGAGTGACGAGAGGTTCCGGCAGATGCTCGAGGCTCAAAGGAAAGGCAACATGGACGTTTAATCAGAATGATACTGTCACCATTAGTATCGGAACTCTTCGCTGGCTGCTGAAGATGGGGACAGAGCGCTTATAGGAGTTCACCAAGTGCTGTGATGTCGGTTCTTGAATCAAATAATATCAAATATTCTTCTCGGTCATCCGCCGCCTCTTGATGTTTCGATTTTTAGGTTGAACGTTCTTGCTGCTAGCATCGTTAGTTTCATTCTCATTAGATGGCCAAACCATTTCATTCTGTGTTTCTAAATAAATTTGACGTCGGACGTTGTTCCAACACTTCTTGTGACAAGGTCGCTTCTCACTCCATCTCTTCTAGCTATATTTACAGCCATTCTCAAACATCACATCTCATATTCGGTTAGTTTTCTTTCGTGTTCTTCTGTCAAAGTCTAAGTCTGACACTGGTAACCTAAAGTCGTTTAAATATTATATTTATAATTCGTCTTTTTGTCTCTTTTCAGATAGCAGGGTGTTTAAAAATTGGAGTAAGTTGGGACATGACATTGTTGGCTTGTTAGATTCTCATTTCTATCTCTCTGTCTTTTTTACCGTCGCGTGTAAAGATGCTTCCCAAGTATTTAAATTCTTGCACTTGTTTCAGACTTTGATTTTTGATCTTCATGTCGATGGTTTGCTGCTCTCTACTTATTCTCATGACTTCTTTTTTTTTTTTTTTTTAAATATTGATATTCATGTGATACTTAAAGCAACTGTCGTGTAGTTAATTTATGTGGTCCTGCAGCTGTTTACTTTCACTGTGGCATATGCTCAGATTGTCGGCAAAGAGTAGCTCATTGAAATCCTCCTGTTTATCGACATCTGGTGGTGTTCTGTCTTTATTACTAATATCGTCTGTGAATATTATAAAAAGTGAAGGTGAAAGAACCCACCCTTGCCTTACTCCTGATGTTACTGGGAACCAGAGTAAAGGTGAAAGAACCCACCCTTGCCTTACTCCTGATGTTACTGGGTGTGACGTGACGCGTGGTTTAAGTGTTTATGTTGTTGAGTAGGGATCTTCCTTTCAACACATTCTCTCCACTAGATAAACCGAACTAAAATCTGAGCTATGTTGCTCTCAGACAAAGTCCTGGATATCCAAGAAAACAGCCATATTGGCTCGTTAAGTATATTAACATTAGCTGAACTTGGTACCCACAAGAGAAAGCAAGGAATTTTAGATGTCTAACATACTAAATGAATTATTAGACAGGGCAAGTGATTCCTTCGTCATCTACCTTCTCCCGGTGTTATTATTAATAATTAAAGAATTATTATCATATTATATGAGCCCCCACCAAATGGTATTCTATCCTAACAGTTTAATTAAACATGTAAGAACAGACATTTGGAATTTAACAAACTATGTAGTTTAAAACTTGACATACAGCTTTATTTACTACAATGAAATTTCCAGTTTGTTGATTTACACAAACAGTGACTGGTTAATGAAAGTGATACGCTTCAGCGAGACAAACAGCTCGGGGTTTAGAGTGGTATGATAATGATGATAAAAGGTTAACATAAAGGGGTTAACTCAACTTATAAGCCTCTGACAGCCGTGAGGAACTGTCAAGCTTGTCCAACTCTTCCTTGCCTGTTGTCTGCCTGTTTCAGCTTATTCTCCACTTCCTCCCCACCTCGTTCTCCACATCGTTCTCCACCTCGTTCTCCACCTCGTTCTCCACCTCGTTCCCAGCTGGCCGAGTCTAACACTATGTAGTCTCTTTCATGGACTGATCGTCACATGGGCGCTGTAATCATGGAAACAAAACACATACATGTAGTATCTTGACTTACACTAAGAATACATGAATTAATTAATACAACATATAATAATAAAATATATCCCATCACTCCTCCTCATATTCCACATCCTCTCCAGTCTAGTCTGAAGGTCTTTTGTCTTACATGGGCGTCACATATCCTGCCTTCCCTCAAATGCTATGTCATGATAGTTGACTTTCTAAGTCTGTTGTCCGTCATCACTCAGACTTCCAACAACTGGCTGACATTGATATTACATGACCACGTGGAGCAGGTTATGTGCTGAAAACGCAAACAATTTATATGTGCACGCTGTCCTGAATATTATCTTTCAGTGACAGTGAATTCTATACACCCATCATTCTTCTCCTGAGGTTATAAATCCCCTGTTTAGGTGAACACATTAAGTGAGCACATGGTGGGCACACAAAACGTAGCAGCATCCCTGCACATAGGGGCATGATTTCCCACAGTCCAAACTCATATTTTGGCTGATCATGGAAACAATATAATTACATTTCATTATAGCAAATGTCCTTGTTCACATCTTATTTTATACACATGAAAACATACACTGAAAAACATGTGACACAAACATACAGGAAATAGGAATAGTTTAGCAGTTCCCTAACTTGAGATACTGAATACTCACAGAACTATTTCAAGCAGAATGTGCAGACAAATTAGGAAAAGGTAGTATAGACTAAGCTTAACTCCCTAACCTAAGTATACAAGATTAAAATTAATATTTTCTCTTACCTGGGAACTTTTCCATCTATCGCCAAACCAGAGTACGACAGTAAAATATACCTTTACGTCGACCTGTTTGTTTGCCGGCAGGCTGCGATTAATGACGGGAATTCCACAGGCTCGAAGTATAAGTATCAATCTATTGTCCAAATTAAACTCCTCCCTTTCCTTAGTTTTTACCCAACCCTCAAGATGATGGCTTAAGCTCCTCCTCCGAAGTGCCTTTCAAATCACATTAGCTAACAAGTGGCCTGTCAGTCAATTCTGGACTGACATCCCTAGAGCAAACATTCTTAAGTGCCCCAATCTAGTTTACACCGAATCTAACTGGCCGGTGTGAAAGACGGTCAGTGAAGCCATTGTGTTTCCTACGTGACCAAGATCAAGATAAAACATTCCTAATTGCCAAACACCTGTTCTCTCCAGAATTACACTGACGTGTTAAACTTTAAACTTCTCCTCGCCTCTATGTCTAGAATCCGCTCAATCTGTGTTAGGTAATCTTTACGACCTACGGTCCAGCTCAGGTGTGATGCTAAGTTCCCCGTTCGCTGGCCTCTACAGTCTGGTCAGGAGATAACATTCTGACACTGGCATGAGAATAGAATTCCTAGCTACAGTGTAAAGTTTTAGGTAATATTACCCAAGGTTGGGTCGCTTAGTCTGGACTAAGGACTGGAAACGTTTAAATCAATACGGTTTAAAGTAACATTTGGTTTAAGGGCATAGTCTCTTGTCTCTCAATAACCAGAAGAACTTATTACAAGTACTAACTTCTGGAATCACTGAGATCGTATCCTGACACTGGGAACCAGAGTAAAGGTGAAAGAACCCACCCTTGCCTTACTCCTGATGTTACTGGGAACCAGAGTAAAGGTGAAAGAACCCACCCTTGCCTTACTCCTGATGTTACTGGGAACCAGAGTAAAGGTGAAAGAAGCCACCCTTGCCTTACTCCTGATGTTACTGGGAACCAGAGTAAAGGTGAAAGAACCCACCCTTGCCTTACTCCTGATGTTACTGGGAACCAGAGTAAAGGTAAAAGAACCCACCCTTGCCTTACTCCTGATGTTACTGGGAACCAGCGTAAAGGTGAAAGAAGCCACCCTTGCCTTACTCCTGATGTTACTGGGAACCAGTCTGTGATGTCAGTTCCTGTTGTGTCGGCGCTTTCACTTTCTCTATAAATAGCTCTTACACAATTTAGCACAGTTCCATTTATACCAGTTTTCAAGGACATCCAATAGATCTTACACAAGCGATAAACACCTGATGACACAAAGTGCTACCATGTGGATGAGGATCACCCGTGGAGAGGTCCCAGGAACCACGTTTAGCCATAAAACCATATTTATGACCTGGCTATATTGTGGCCCCTGACAAGAGCCAGAGTAGGGCTTAAAATAACGAAAACATGCATCTCACAAGGAGATGACTAGATGGGCGGTGTGGCCTGGTCTGGTTTGTCCTAATTATACCAGGTATTTATCTGGCTCTTGCAATGCTTAAAGAAACTGTTGCTAGTATAAAGCCCATGCTCTGCACATAGTTCCAAGATACGCTGCCCATTGTAGTTGTTGTCTTTGCTGGTGTCTGTATAAGGCCCAAGATATTCGTGTTCGTCTCTGCCCTATATGTCCAGTTAAGTCCTCCATTACCGTACAGATCATCATGTGTGTGTATCTGACTGATGACATTTGACAATCAGTCAAAGAAGATGTCTTTCTCTTCCAAGGTGTAACTGCATGTATGTATGTATATATGTATGTTGTATATGTATGTTGTATATGTATGTATGTAAGCGTTAATGTAGGTGTGTGTATGTATAAATGGATGGGTCTACGAATGGACGTGAATATATGTAAGTAGTATGTGTACATGCACAGATGAATTTAGAGATTTAATTATATGTGGCAATGCATGTCTGTTCCTTAGTATATGCGGTTGTCTGTCTTGAAAGACGTACACACTGTGCCTGAGATCATATGTTCCTATATGTGGTTGTCTGTCCTGAAATACGTACACACTGTGCGTGAGATCATGTGTGTCTATATGTGGGTGTATATTAGAACTGTATGTATTTATCTGTATACAAGTACATATTTCCCTTGTAGCTATAATTTCCAGACAAAGTAATGTTTTATGAGCCTATTATGTACTTTAGAATAGGCTGTTTGATATGTGTGTGTTTCAGTAAAGCTGCCATCACATGATATTTTATCACGAAAGGACACACAAAAACGTGATGTTTGTCTGCGAGATCTATGTATAATCAGTATTTATCTATAAATGCTCATCGGTTTGCAGCAGAGCCAGACACGCAAGCTTGTGTTTCCTAGATTGACATTTACTGGTTATCGCATCCTGACTTCCCCAATGACATTGAGTGCTGTTACAGATAAAGAACTTTGAATTAACAATGATGGAACTCAAAGGTTATTAAAGAAAGAACACTTTCATTAAAATAATAGATAACTTTAAAATGCAAGAAACAGACATGAAGATAAACTGGATTTTTTTTTCTTCAAAAAATTATAAAAATAATTATATTTAAGAAGTTATAATAAGATCTAGTTGTTGTGGTTGTTATAATAACTGTAATAAAGATAGCAGCACGGTACAAGGCGACTGGTATCGACGATCTCTCTGCAGAAGCCATCAAAGCAGCTGGAGATACAGGAGCAAAATGGTTCGGGCGAATTTTGCAGACTGCCTGACTAGAACAAGAAACACCAGATGCCTGGCACACAGCAATAGTTATACAGATATGGAAAAATAAAGGGAGTAAGAAAGAGTGCACTAATTACAAAGATATTTAATTATTAAGCAAAACAGGGAAACCAGATGCCAAATTAACTGAAAGAATATTAGGACCATAAGTAGAAGAACAACTTTCAAAAGCCCAGATGAGTTTCAGATGTAACAGAAGCTGAAAAGACGCAATATTAATATTAGAACACTTGACAGAAGGAGCTATAGAGTATGATCATCATCATCAACATCATCATCAACATCATCATCATAAACAACTTCTGCCCTTAAACCACATGGGGAGGAATAATTTATTATCCAGTGTACGCTGGCTGCCACTGGCTATTGTCATGCCGTGAAGGCGTAGAGTCTTTAATGTTTTCGATCCATAGTTTCAGCAGCCGTCCTCTTGCTCTTGTAGCTGATCTTCTGAGGTGTAGTGCTTGTGATGGTATTTGATCTTGCTGCATTCTAGCGAGACGGCCAAACCACCTAATCTGCTGTTTCTCAATGAATCTAGTACAGTGTGTCGTTCCCACAATTTGTCTGAGAGTATCATTATTCACTTGATCTCGGAATATGATAAGACATACAAAGTCGCATTTATGGATCAGGAAAAAGCATTTGACAGAGTAAAAGGAATATGTTGTGGAATTGCCTAAGAAGATATTAAATCAGCAAACATCTAATATACATCAAGTAAAAGTTGCATACGAACAAAAGCAGATACATCGCAACCTGTTAAAGTAAATGAGTAAGACAGGAATGTGTGCTCTCCCCTGCTTTTTATAACATCGACAATATAGTCACAGAAGCAGAGAACGAAGAAAAGAATGATATCTTATAAATGTCTTTTGCAGATGACCAAGTATTATTAGCTGAAACAGAAAAGAGTTTATAGAACCATGAAGACCAAGTCAATTCTAAGTATGACAAATATAATATGAAGATAAGAATTTATAAGACATATGCAACGGTAATGAGAAGACAAAAAGAAACCATATCAATTAAAGTAAATAACACATAAATAAAACAAACGAGCAAATTTAAATATCTAAAGTCATTTTTCACCTCAGATGGAAGAAATGATAGAGAAATCAACATATCATGTGCGAAAGCAAATCAGTTTATGGGAGAATTAACGCCACTTATGACGCATAAAAAGTTACCTCTGTCCACCAAAGCAAATCTTATAAGAACAGTTTTTTGGCCGACATTTTGCTACCAGTGCAAAACATAGACCTTTACTACAACTAAACTACGGAAGATCTGTTAACAACAGGGTTGAGATGTCGTAGGAGGGCTGCGGGTGTGACAACAAGAGATAAAATCAGGAATGACGAAATTAGAAGACGACTAGGACTGAACCCAATCATAAAAATCATTAAAGAACAACAAATAAGATTTTTAGCCACCTGACGAGATTGCCCTGGTACTAACTGCCACAGAGAGCCACGCTGAAGAAATATAATGAACACAGCGCATAGGAAAGACTACGCAAGACATGGATCGACACCAACAGGAGAAACCTAAGAGAATTGAACACCAACTTGTACAATGCATTGGAAAAAGCGCACAAACGAGCCTTGCACCCCCCCCCCCCCCCCCCCCTCTCCCTAGACACCTCACCGCTGAGGTAAATGGTGGAAAAGAAAAGAAAAGAAAGAAAAGAAGAAGAAGAGAAGAAGAAGACAGAAGAAGAAGAAGAAGAAGAAAGAACAATGAAGAAAGAAGAAGAACTAAGAAATAAGAAGAAGAAGAAGAAGAAGAAGAAGAAGAAGAAGAAGAAGAAGAAGAAGAAGAAGAAGAAGAAGAAGAAGAAGAAGAAGAATAAAATCAGGAATGAAGAAGAAGAAGAAGAAGAAGAAGAAGAAGAAGAAGAAGAAGAAGAAGAAGAAGAAGAAGAAGAAGAAGAAGAAGAAGAAAAAGAAGAGAGAAGAAGAAGAAGAAGAAGAAGAAGAAGAAGAAGAAGAAGAAGAAGAAGAAGAAGAAGAAGAAGAAAAAGAGAAGAAGAAGAAGAAGAAGAAGAAGAAAGAAGAAGAAGAAAGAAGAAGAAGAAGAAGAAGAAGAAGAAGAAGAAGAGAAGAAGAAGAAGAAGAAGAAGAAGAAGAAGAAGAAGAAGAAGAAGAAGAAGAAGAAGAAGAAGAAGAAGAAGAAAGAAGAAGAAGAAGAAGAAGAAGAAGAAGAAGAAAAGAAGAAGAAGAAGAAGAAGAAGAAGAAGAAGAAGAAGAAGAAGAAGAAGAAGAAGAAGAAGAAGAAGAAGAAGAAGAAGAAGAAGAAGAAGAAGAAGAAGAAGAAGAAGAAGAAGAAGAAGAAGAAGAAGAAGAAGAAGAAGAAGAAGAAGAAGAAGAAGAAGAAGAAGAAGAAGAAGAAGAAGAAGAAGAAGAAAAAGTAGCTATAATACTTGGCTGGCACATATTCTGATTAACGTGGCCTTAAAAATGAACAAAAACACTCTGGCTACATACAGACGAATGGCAACAGATAAGTGCTTTGGTACAAACTTTAGTTGCTGCAACATACTGACAAAAGAACTACAATATAGAACAACATTTATTTGCGTGTCCTTTACAGAACATTGCAGAACCAATCCCAGCATTTATTGTTTGTATTTTTTTTTTTTTATGTATTCGAAGACAATGGTTGAAGTTGCTGAGTAAATCTCGTCTGATGTGAATTAGTTTTATTTTTGTGTGCCATAAACTCTGGGGTAATAGGAAATGAACAAGCGGTCTAGCTTGCTGGCAGAGCTACGGTAGATATGGAAACAGCAAGGACCGGACCGACATTCTCAGTGCTCTCAAGGAGTCAGGACGAGAAGATGATTCAGGAGACGAAATTGAATCGGCAAAGCTCAAAAAACTACGAGAACTGCAGGTCAAAAGAGGTGTCGCTAAACATGAACACTATGCAGTTGGCCCCCAAAAAATTAATAATAATTAAACCAACACAGAACTGGTGTTATCAGTCGCCACGCGTTTAGGGATATATTGAAGGTGGGATCGGAGCGCTCGTGCAATGAGGATAATGAGTTGAATAACTAACTCACTAACAGTAACGCCTCTGCTGTTATCTTTCGAAACATTAAAGAAATAAGAGTGAGTTTTAAAGTTATCAGGAGATTGACAGGACTGCTGCCTTTTGAAGTTATTATGTTTGTTCTAGAGAGGAACATCATAACGACCAAGAAGTCTGACGGCATTCAAATCAGAGGTCTACACACGAAGGAACAAAACACGATCAGACCTAGAACTCAACAAGAGCACATGACAGATGATGGTAAACCAACCATAAGCAAGACAGATTATTATGGCTACCATAGTAAATAGTGCTTTCATGATTGTTTCACGTGAAAAAATATTCAATTGTGTAACTTACCAGGTAAGGCACTAGATAGGCACATATTGCCGAGGTTAAATACAAAGAACTGGCACTCATTCCTGCAGGCACTTAAGCAGTCAATATTGTTGTCATGCGCATTCATAAACGTGACATTTAAGTTTCGCTGAGATGTTGAAATATCTGGAAATACCTTGTGCCTTTTGTATATCTGTTGTTGTATTCCGAAATGTTTAATTATCAGTCAACATACTATGTGTTTTAGATGCTCATATCGTAATGACGTTTTCATTAGATTTGTAAAATGTCTTTTGTCGATTTATAACAATCTTACGAATTTAAACCGCTACAAAAATTAAAGAACTTGTGTGACTGTGTATTGATACATTGATACATGTATATGCTTTGTATATATCGTACAAACTCCGTTGCAATCAAATTTACAGTGATGAAAACTTAAAATGACCCTGTTACTGTTTCATGGTTATAACTAAAATTATCACGTCACCAGTACATGCATTCTAGAAACGAATATTGTACATATTTTAATTCATGTTAGCCTGTATCGCACCAATTCCTCCCTTTGATTGTGTTCTTTGAGAATTGTTACTCTTCAGACGCGCTCTCAGTCCTGTTTGTTAGCGTAATGTACAACAGTTACCATCTTTGTTAGTTGCTAAATGACCCAATGAAAGTACAACCAGGTCGTTAACGATAATATTACTGATAATAAAAAAAAACGTTCTAATAGTTGTTTTGTTCTCTTACAAAACTCCCTGTAGCAAAGAAATAATTCATATAAGAGAGGCATTCCACTGACATCCAGCAGACAGTAGCAGGGAGGCATTCCACTGACATCCAGCAGACAGTAGCAGGGAGGCATTCCACTGACATCCAACAGACAGTTGCAGGGAGGCATTCCACTGACATCCAGCAGACAGTAGCCAGTCGATAATTTTGACACGTGCTGGCATTTTGTAAAACACGTGATTTTTTCGGTAACATTACACTTATCTGTTCACGTCAAAATTTTACAATAGCAAATCAAAAGTCTGCAACAGAATAATAGCTGTATAGACTATCCTGTACAACTGTCTATAGACTGAAATCACATGTCAGAGTTTACGTAAACAAGTCGCCATTACACGGGACAACAGCAGGACAGCAGCAATAATACCATCCTTGCAAGTTGACACCTCAATGATAACAATATATAACCAGTATCATAAAGTAGCATGAGCGGATAACAACACCGTGCTGGAAGTCTTCAACATCATGCCTGTGGTCAGTAATAATCTACAACTTCTCCAGTCTACAACACCATGCCTGTGGTCAGTAATAATCTACAACTTCTCCAGTCTACAACATCATGCCTGTGGTCAGTAATATTCGACAACTTTTCCAATCTACAATCTGATGCAGGCTTTGATATTCTGCAGAATTTAAGTAGACTACTGCATAATGTCACTAGTTAATTTTATATAAACCACGCCCGCAGCCTATAACATCATGAGGATAGTCTAGAACATCGTGGTATTAGGCTGCAGTAATCTACAGCTTTCGCGGCATATGGCGCAACATCAGCTTCCTACAAGAGCAATTCCGTTATTTCCCTTAAATCCTAATTCTTTTGGTAGCAAAAATACAGTTCTCTCCCTCCCCCTCCCCCCCCCCCCCCTCTCTCTCTCTCTCTCTCTCTCTCTCTCTCTCTCTCTCTCTCTCTCTCTCTCTCTCTTTCTTTCTCTCTGAAACATCTGAAATAATTTGTTAAAGATAAAACGGGATGAATTTAAAAGGAGTGAAGTAATAAGAAATGTCTGAGCAACCACTAGTGTCAACATTTCTAAGACAAAGAAGATGCGTTAAGCTGGACACATTCTGAGAAGAGACGAAAACAGAATTACAAGACAGGCACTGAAATAGGAAATAGAAGGATGGAGGATCCGAGGACGTCTAAAAGACAGCCTAGGACGAACTTTATTGAGAGAGGTCAGAAGGGCGGACTGGATTCCATTCATGATATCGAAGTGATTGCACTGCATGGAGAGGAATGGAGAAACAGACTGCTAGCCATGACAAAAATTACGAGGAATGGATAATGGGCAAGATACAATTATTTCATCAACCTTGTTAGACAGGAGATAGTTTAAAAGTCACCCTGATGAACAAACCTAAATCAAAAGTACAGAAGACTAAGGGGTGAGCAACAAACCCATTGCGGCCTATGTGGCTTAGGCGCTGCGAGTTCGACTCGTAATTCCAACGTACCGCGATCAAAACCCACTGCTGGCTGCGTGAATTTTTATCATAGTATGGGGCGTGGCAGATCGACCCTGTCCAGAATGGGTACCAGGATGGATGTCATAGGGAAGTCAAGACGGCCGGCGTAATGCTGACCACATTACCCATCT
>CAJHNH020000282.1:195000-202500 GCA_905116865.2 Candidula unifasciata | reverse complement strand
TCATGATATCGGTGAAAATACGGGGGTGACTGCAGTCAAGCTAATACAAGGAGTTCCAGAGAATTTGACTAAAAAGCTCAACAAAATGGGGACGCAGAGAAACCTGCACAAAACAACACACATAACGTAACGTTTCGGCCGGGCAGGCTATGTCAAACTACACAAAAATAACAACTAGGAGAGGAGAGTATACAGATTACAGTATACAGATATCTGTATACTGTCCTCTCCTTATATTTTTTAGTCTAATTTCTCTGGAATTTCATGTTAGACGGTGTAGGGTCTACCGTAAATGAAATGAAGGTTTAGCCCACAATTGTGTTGATGAAGCTCTGCTGCATGATTGTGGATGTGTAATAGTCATTTACAATAGAAGGAGTCAACGATAAGTCAATGAAATTCTTCAACCACATGTCCTTCAATTTTTGGGATGACAACAGACATCTTTTTAAACAGACAACACCAGACCCCATTCTGCACGATTGACCACGCAGTTCCTGGCTGCCAATAACATTGAAACACTTTCCTGTCCATCCCTGTCTGCAGACATGAGTCCGACTGGGCACCTAGGGGATATGCTGCAAAGACATGGTTGTCGCTGAGGCATTGCTCCAGCCAAAAGTCGTGATCTGTTCCATGCACTCCAGGAAGAAACATGTGATCGCATCCATGCCGAGGAGATGCTTAGTCACTGATTAACGCAAGAGAAGGCCACACACCATGCAAATTGACTGGTGGAACCCTAAAGTATTCTTATGTGGAATTTGAGTACTTTCTCATACATAGATACATACATGCACACATACATGCCTGCAGACACATATAATGGACTTCCGGTTAAAATGGACGCTAGACAGCGGCGCCGTTCGGAACAGAGGCAAATGTTTTGCTTCTGCCGGACGGTGGCCGATGCATTTTTGCTCCATTTGTAGACTGGATATAGTTTCGTCGCCCAGCTTCTGAGTTGAATGCATGGCGTGACCCTGTGAGCTGCGGATTGCATTTGGAATGTCTTTTTTCGACTGTGACCAACGTGGTGTGAATTGTAGATTCAGAAAATGGCGCGATGCCTGTCGTTCAATGCTTGCGGGACCCGTATTAAAATTGATCACGCGGACAACTGCTGATCTGTTGACGACAAGTTCTGCTATCATCAATGATGAACTGCATTTCTAATGTTGGACTGTTTGTGTTAGCACTTCGGATGGCTACCATATGCTTTAATGCGAGTGTATGCTAGATATGCTGAGACAGCAGTCTGTCAATCTTTCCACAAGGGACTGTGATAGATATTCTGAGTGTTTTTTGCTGGCACAGGAGCGGAGCAAAGATGGGGCAACCCGTTTGCTATGAAGCTGAAACTAAGACTACCAGACTACCAGACTACCAGACACATATAATACATTCATGCATACATACATACATACAATGTGCGCGCCCACACACAAACACACACACACACCCACACCCACACACACACACACCCACACACCCACACACACACACACCGACAGACAGACAGACAGACAGACAGACAGACAGACAGACAGACAGACAGACAGACAGACAGACAGACAGACAGACAGACAGACAGACAGACAGACAGACAGACAGACAGACAGACAGACAGACAGACAGACATACATACATACATACATACATACATACATACATACATACATACATACATACATACATACATACATACATACATACATACATACATACATACATACATACATACATACATACATACATACATACATACATACATACATACATACATACATACATACATACATACATACATACATACATATACACATACATACATACATACATACATACATACATACATACATACATACATACATACATACATACATACATACATACATACATACATACATACATACATACGTACATACGTACATACGTACATACATACATCTTTTGTGTGCCGCTAGACGTCACATAGGCCTCTCATTCGACTCTTACACTCCGCTTTATTGCATGCAACGCTCTCGTTTTCTGACTTGGAGTTCAGCCCAGCATTTTGTTTTCTTCCCGTTCTCCTTTTCTCCAACGGTTTGTTTCCCATTGCAGTGTCTGATTTGTAATTCTTTGCTTATATTGTCTCAGGGTATGCCAAATATTTTTCCACCTTCTTTGTCTTATTGCTGTCAATAAAGTTATTGTATTTTACCCCTTCAGGCATCGGGGATCCAATTCGTTAGCGATGGAGACTCCCTGTGCGCCAAAACTGTGTCTGTGACAACAGGTAGCACCACGTGTTGGTACGGGTGACTTGATTGACAGAGGCAATGGGTTTCCCATTTTTTAAGGATTGGTGCATACCAATCCTTGTTACTCGCTGAAGAGATTTGAAAGCTCTTTTTCACTAGTGGCTCGGACCAGTCTACCGAGGCCTATCTCCCATGTCGTTTCGCTGAAAAACGTGTAGTTGTTATTTACACCAGGCAAACCCATCATCCGACATGTGCAAAGCTCATTGACTTTCACGGTTCTGGCTGAAGGAAGACCTGTAAAGAAAAACAGCCATGCTTTTGCTTTGACTATGCTAGTAGTCTATGGAGGTGATGGCAGTAACGAAAGCAGTGACCTGACTAGAGACAGATTCTCATACGTTCTTTCTGATTCCATGAAAAAGGTTCGGAAGATCAAGACGGGATGGGTTCGAAGACGATGGTGAAGCCTCTAAGAAAATCTCGCCCAACAGGAATCAGTTTCATTTTCATGACAGAGCTCTCTGGGGTAAGAGGGAATGAATAAGCGGATTGGCTTGCTGACAGTGCCACAGTAGGCATAATTAAAAACAATGGCCTTGGCTGATGTTCAGTGCTTTCGGGGAGGCAGGACGAGTAGATTATTCAGGAGACAATGGTGAAGCCGCAACCTTGACAAGATTACAAGAGCGTCATGTCAAAAGAGGTGTCACTAAACATGTAGAATAAACAGGCAGCCAAAGAAGAACAGTAAACCAACACAGAACTGGTGTTATCAGTTACCAACCTTGATGGAGATAATGAGATGTAAATCGAGCGTTAATGGACTTGTCCATCTTTTGACTGGAATGATCGTTTGATTAGCTAACTAAGTAATTGTAACTAAACATGGATACACAAAATTACAAAGTACCCTTTGCCACGCCTACGAGCGTATTGGGCATATAGGCCTAGACCTGTATTTTATAGCCCAATCGGCAGATGTCTGATGATGTGGTCAGCATCACAAGGCCGCCTTTACTGACCTGATACCAACTCCAGGCTGGGTCGACCTGGGAGAACTAAACATTGACTACGAGTTCAACTAAGAAGACTTGCCTAGGCCTTTCATTGCCTTGCGCAGAGCGTCGGCTGCTTTCTCCGGATCAAAGGGATTCGCTGGTGGAATGCTAGACTGAAAAGATGGAAAACATTAAATTATATGCTTACGAATACATTTAATATCCTCAAAGACAGAAGTAAACCACCTTTTACAATGTTAAGAACCCGTTTAGGGTACCATGTGAAACAATATGACTTTCTTCTAAGACGGAAAAAACACTAAGTCCACCTCACACAACTTCAGATGAACATCAAGAATGAAGCTTTGCTTAGTCTTGTGTGTCATTTATACTATGTGGTCCTAGACCGTAGTTCAAAAACAAATCAGATTTTTCAAATGTTTGTCTGTGAAATATATAAAGACATCATCTAACTGTAGGCCTCTGTCCTCGTGAGATCTGTGTTTGCCTGTGATTTAAACTGTTTCAATGTGGAGCAGGACAGTGTGACTCAAGAGGTTATCAAGCCGGTGCCTGTGATTGAAACAGTTCCAGTGTGGAGCAGGACAATGTGACTCAAGAGGTTATCAAGCCGGTGCCTGTGATTGAAACAGTTCCAGTGTGGAGCAGGACAATGTGACTCAAGAGGTTATCAAGCCGGTGCCTGTGATTGAAACAGTTCCAGTGTGGAGCAGGACAATGTGACTCAAGAGGTTATCATGCCAGTCTTTCCACACCACCCCATATCGCACACATTTCGCAGATCACAGAACTAGAAAAATTCTCCCTCTCTATAAAGATGAAAATATTGGCAGCCAGTCCAGCTAGAATGGTGAATGCTGAATCAAAAATCGACATCACAGCACTTGGGACACCCCCTCACCCCCCCCCCACCCCCAATAGGCGCTCTGTCCTTATCTTCAGCAGCAAGTGAAGAGCTCTAATTCTGATGGTACCAGTAACTGTCTGATTGTACAATCGGCTCTCCATTCCCTTGAGTGTTGAGCGTCAGGCAGATTTAAAAAAAAACTCCCCGAAGCGCATCCTCCTCAGACCGCAATGATTTATGTGTGCCTAGGCACTGTTCAGCGGCGTCCGTGACTTAGGCGTAGCGAGTCCGACTCGTAATTCCAACGTACGACGATTGAAACCCACTGCTGGCTGCGTGGATTTTTATCATGGTATGGGGCTATTATATGGAAGTAAAGACGGGCGGCGTAATGCTGACAACATAACCCACCGAGTACCGATTGGTCTGTAAAAATATGGGTGCTCTTTCCATATGCCCGATACGCCTAAAGGCGTAAAAAGCGTTCTGTACTTTTACCTCCTACTTACGCACTGCTCACTGGCTCCCAAAGAACCCTTACTAGATGATCATACATCAGTAAACCACCAAGTGAAGAAAAACTGGCCAGTCTATCTGCCTGTTAATTTCCAAACACGCTTGCTTGACCTGGAGAAAATATCTAAAGGATGCTAGCTACCCAGGACCTTTGAAGTGATGCTTGCTACTCTGAACGGAGCATACCGGTCTCCACCTTTCTCAATATGCTCTGAGAGTCAGTTACAATGATGGCATTTGTGTACAGCAGATTCTCAAGCCAGCGGAAGGCAACAGTGACTGCCTCCACCTCCATTCTCAAGCTAGACGTTGTGATATCATATGCTAAACACTGTTGCACTAAGCGAAGTTCATTTGCCTTTGCTATGAACCCCCATGCACTTCGTCTGCCCCTCAACAAAGAGCCATGTGTATAGATAATCACATCCTCGGGACGGAATTGTCATTAACGATCTGCTAAACCTCTGATTCTGCAGCACAAGTTGGCTAGTCCCTGCATTTACAAAGAAAAGGGATAAGAACCCTACACAAGTCTGAAACTTGTTCAGACACCTTGACCCACTCCTCTCCTAGCTCAAATTTATCAAGCCTGCACACATGTCAAATTGTGTCCTCAGCTTTCGCCATCCAAGACCTTCCTCACTTCAGTGTGTCCTTTAGCTCTACTTCTGATTCATGTAGGAGGTGCTTCTTTCTGCATTCACTGTGAGATATGGCTTTGCAAAACTTAGAGCCTATCTGAAATATTAGGCAGTGTAAGTATGTATCTTATACATACTACCGGGAGAGGTCTTGAGGAATTATCCGCATAGCTTCATTCTGTGTGCGTTTCAGTTTTATCAGCTGACTTTTTGATTTGGTAAGCATTCAAAGACCATAATCTTTTCTAACGTTTTCTAGATTCTCGACATCCACTCGTAACCTGTGAGTTGTCTTTCGTACTTTTTGTAATGGTTTAAATGCTGCTCGCCTCGCTTTTCATGCCTGTTCTATTTCTTGCGTCCACCATGGGTGCTGCACAAAAGCAGAGATGGTGATTCTGCTGCATAACTACTGTCAAAGGCGTCCAAGAAGGATACTGGCCTTCTCATACTTAAAATTAAAAGTCTTGCGGTTTCTCACAGCCTTGATCTTACTAGCTTTAAAATTCAGTCTGATCATGGTATATGGTCACTCCCTAGGGCACTCCATTTTGTGTCCAGCACTGCTGACTAGGAAATAAACGCAAAATCAATAGCCGTGTCTCCATCACCAGATCTCGATGCTATTCTATTTGGCCTACCGTGGCTTATACAGTCTGCGTCTGCATCAACCAAAGCCTCTACTAAAGCAACTCCTTGTCTATTTTCTACACTACTGTCCTATTGCATGCGGATATGCACTAAAACACACCGATACTGACTGGGCAAATAGGACGCAAAACAATACGTAGTATTGTTAGGAAATTGGAATCAAGGGGATTCGCCGCATAAAGTTTGAAGTAGACAGACCTGTGGTCGGGTCTTAGTGAATCCTTAAGAAAGTTCTACCTCGGGATTCCACGTAGAAACCTCAGCCGAGAGCTGGTACATTATAGCTTTCTGCAAGAACCAGGAATATTTAAAACTAATGAATCTCTCAGCCGAATCACTAAGGAGGGACATTGCCCTGTTATCTAGTATCAGACTGCAGATGATGAGGTCGCTGTAACCGTTTAGACTCTCAAGGTCGTACTGTTGACCCGTAGGGAGTTGTTTGAATATGTCATTAGAATTTCTGTAGACGAGTATGCTTGCGCTAGCGAGTGCTTGGCGTATTTGGGTGAGTCTTCACGCCATTTATCAGTTTATGTGCACATTTTTCTCATTTTTGATCAATGTGTTCGTTAATACACCAATCTGATACCATGTACATGGCCTTGGTCGTTGAATTTCTGTTAGGACACATTGAAGTTGATTGTTAATGTTATAGGCTTCTTGTTTCATCGTTGCAATTAATCTCTGATTGTTCTACCACACTTGGCTGCTGGCATTGTAATATATTTATACTTCACTCGTTTTGGTACCTGATAGCACGCGAAAATGGGACCTACGCCTCTCAGAATCGGAGGGTGGGGGGGGGGGGGTGGCGCATGTTTCATGTCCCATGCTCTGTTCCGCGCATTGAAATCCCCACAAATGAGAAGCCTGTTACTAGGGATTCCCTCCAACTCTTTGAGCCAGTCGCAATGTTTGCTTGTGACAAGAGAGTCAACCGATTTACAAACATTGACTAAATTTCAGCTTGAGACCCCATTATCTATCTGTATATCCTGCCCGGCTCTCTAGCGGAGTTGGCTAAACCGGATTTCCCGGAGACCGGGTGACATACTCCTTGTGGTCCGGGTTCAATCCCGTCCCAGGGGTAGGCAGGAAAGCCACATTTTCTCCCAGATTTACGGTATTTACAATGGAATCAAGGCCGAAAGGTTGCGATATCCACAATACCGAGCATAAGGGTTAACAACTCATGGCTTCTGGATACTAAAACAAACAAACAATCTGTATATCCTGAACAAACTTTGAATATCTAGGCTCTATAACAAACAGCAATGGAGACTGTTCAACAGAAATTAAAAGGAGGATGGCCATAGCAATGCAAAGATTGAACAGCCTTAAAAGCCTACGGTTAAGGAGCAAGGACATCAAAATTAGAATTTTGAAAGCATGCATCTTCCCTGTGGCTACATACTGATGTGAGTCGTAGACTATCACTCAGTCCTTAAGAAAGAGAATAGGGGCTTTTGAGCTGAAATGCTATAGAAAGATTCTCAGAATATCTTGGACAAAGAATAGGAAAAATACTGACAATTTGAAAAATCTGAACATCAGAGAAAATTGGCTAAAAATCA
>CAJHNH020000282.1:55000-190000 GCA_905116865.2 Candidula unifasciata | reverse complement strand
ATTACAGCATACGTTCTCAAACTGGGTGCGTATGCCAGGGGTGCCGGGGCGAAAATCAAGAAAAGTCGGCTATAAATTGTGACATTATTAAAGAATGTATAAAGATACTTGAAAGTTAAAATTTAAATTGTCTTTTCTCGCCACTGTCAAAAAGAGCACAGGCGACAGGCAATAACTGCATTTTATAAAATAAAGAACATCTTATGCAATATATCTTTGCCATTGAAGATTAGAAAAATAATTCTTGCTTGCTACATACATCCAGTTTTAACATATGGTTGTAAGTCCTGGACAATTAGGCAGGCCCAAAAAAAATTATGTAGGCTTCAGAGATGTAGTTTTATAGAACAATGCTCAAAATACCTTGAACAGCCAAAAAAATAAACCAAGAGGTTTTGAAAGAGGCGGAAGCCCGAAAACAACTAATTACAGACATCAGAAAGAGATAGTCGTCATTTTTCGGCCTTGTTATGAGAAGAGGGAAAATGAAACATGTGGTGACCACTAGAAAGATGTGTGGAAGGAGGGATAGAGGAAAACAACGAAGAAGATTCTTGACAGTCTTGTTACATGGCATAAAGTGTGTCAGCACACGAACTAATACTTGCTGCAGCAGATCGCAGATTGTGGTGAAGCATAATCACCTGATGATGATACACTATTCGTATTCGTATTTGGCCGAATAGTTGGTCCCACTATTCGTATTCGGCCGAATAGTGAAAATCACTATTCGGTACAGCCCTAATATCTACAGCAATGAACCTCAAGGGCTTGGAACGCTGACAGGAAGAGAAGAAGAAGTGGCTATGGGAGTTTCAGTTTCAACGACCAATTTTTGTGTTCCGTTATACATAGGATTGTTCTAATGTTCTATATTGTTATTTGATGGGGATACAGAGCAAAATGTCAGGCTAATTCCTTTGTCTCGACGTCTCTGGAACGCAGCTTTTTCAGCATGTCTGCTTGTTCATACTTTTTCATCCACCAGCCGCTGCAGACATTGCCAGTATGTCGGCTCTTTAATTTCCTTTCCCCTCCGCCGCTGCCTGGAACCTACAGCCATGATAGTTACCTAACGTGGGACTTTCGAAGGCTGTTAACCCAATCTAGTGGCAGTTTTCCAGTTTGGATAATCTTAAGCAAGCTCAACGAGTCTGTCATTATCAATGTAGTTGAACTGAATGCTCGATTTTTTTCTTTTACTGTTCTAAAATTTAGCTGCGCTGAGTGTACCCACCCAGATAGTACTCCACGAATCATTTTGCCATCTGGATAGATGATGACGTTGCATTGTCTATCGGGCTATGAATGAAGGCCCCTAATTCAACATCAGTGTATGCTTGGCTTCTTTCTCCTCAATACCTGCCGAGGATGCTTAATAGCTCAGTGAGCTCTTGCATTTGTCCCGGTGCTTCTATCCATTCAACGCCGATCTTGACATTTGTCCCGGTGCTTCTATCCATTCAACGCCGATCTTGACATTTGTCCCGGTGCTTCTATCCATTCAACGCCGATCTTGACATTTGTCCCGGTGCTTCTATCCATTCAACGCCGATCTTGACATTTGTCCCGGTGCTTCTATCCATTCAACGCCGATCTTGACATTTGTCCCGGTGCTTCTATCCATTCAACGCCGATCTTGACATGTGCCAGTGGGCGAATTTTGTCAATCACTGAGAGCACCAAATTTCGATAAAACATAAGCAAATGGCTTCATTCCGTCATAACTGCCTCCCATTTAAGACTGGGTCCTCCTGGGAGCCGAGGTCATTATTATTAAAAAAAATATCCGGCTCCTTCAGGACCCGAAACGACGACCTTCCGATCCTCAGGGAAAGGGGATACCGAATCCCAACGTCTTTTTAATTAAACCATGGTAATAATCAAAAGGAAGTTGAGAGAAAATTGAGCTACAGTAGAAACAACAAGAATACTGTTTTTTTCAGAGGAGAAGGAGAATAATAAGAGAATATGAACCATAGATAAATGAAAAATTAACAAGTATGGACAAAGAAAACACTAACACACTTAAAGCAAAGCGCTCGAAACAAAACATGAGGCCACTTATGAATGATTAGTTCAGATCAGAAATACAATGCGTCGTAATAAATAGAAGGAAAACATTGAAATTCTGGCAACATACAAATTCAGCAGACACAGTTAATCTTCTTCTTCTTCTTCCTCTTCTTCTCATTATTATTATTATAGTTATTATTATGATTATTTTTATTATTACTACTTGTTGGCAACGTTGTGTCCTTTAAGACGAAATGTCACACTGTACTATTGAGGTATTTCTATCACAACATGAGTCTTTGGCTACTGGGAATAGGAAACACCAGCTGACGTTGAAGAAAATAGACAAAGCATGGGGGGTACTATAGAGACCAGATGTTGGCCATGCAGCACTGTCCCTCCCTCGACCTGCTATGCTTTTACTCAAATTATTTTTACTGGGACTGATTTTTCTTAAAGTGACCTTGGCCCCAAGGTTTCCCTAGCTCAAAGTGAGTAGCAGGAAGTATGGGAAGTAAAGGCCACTGGTCTGATGTTTACCATAGTCTGCATCGAGTGCTTATTAGTTTACAGAAACAGGTTTAATATCACACACACACACACACACACACACACACACACACATAAACTCGTTGGCATCTAAATGGTCCTTAACTTTTTAATTTACTATTATTATTACCAACAGTTAAGATGTTTGTTTAAATGACAGACTGGACCAATGTTATTTGTTAACATGTGTAATAAAACAAAACTCACCAACTTTGTGGGCATTACTGGTGCAGGCGACGTCATTTTGAAGCTCAGACTTTACAAGAATATTGATAAGCAGAAACCACCAGCGCTGTACGCCAATAGTCAGAAGCTGATAATATACACTTCCACGCCCACGTGATGTCTTTATTGACCTATAGCTGGCGTTGCTACACAACGCTTTTGAAAATTCACGGTGCTTGCATTTTTGTTGCGTTTGTCTGGTTTATCTGCTATCATTAAAACAGACATGCAGGAGCAAGTGAAGAATCAGTAAATATCATCATCCTTTAGTAGATCTCTTGCAGAATACTGCTCTCATCTTGGCAGACCGGGAAGAAACCCAGTATCCTTTCTACACCAGAAACCACCCCCCCCCCCCCCCCCCTCTCTCTCTCTCTCTCTCTCTCTCCTTTTCGGGTAAACTTTCATGCTCAGTGCCTCTTTGATATCCTGTGTCCCTGTCGTGTTGGTTAACTCTTGCTTCTTTGATATCCTGTGTCCCTGTTGTGTTGGTCAACTCTTACCTCTTTTCACAGCATCGTCACCTCTATAACTTTGTTTGTCCTACATGGTTAAGAATTTCAGTCTCCAAGAAAGCATACTGTCGTTGACTCAGCCCAACTCCATGTACACAGAATGTTCCCTATTTGTGATTCAAGTAATTTTCTTCAGTCATGTAAGTTACTTTTTGTCTGTAGTATAATGGCAAAGTTGTCCATGACTCACATCAGTATGTTGCAGCGTGAAAGATCCTCGCTACGCGGATTTGTACTTTCATGTGTCAACTGAAGTATTGCGACAGCTTCCGGTCAAGATAGCGAGACAAAACATCTAATGTGTTCTTTTTTTCCGAAGATTTTTTCTCAATATGAGATAAATTTGTGTTCTTAACGCATGGAAATATGTGATAAATCTGTGTTCTAATATGTAGGAATTATAATATTGTGTTTGTGATTAAAAGTGTTCAGTTAAACATGAATCTACGACAGGTGCTGCGAACCGGTGACAGATGTAACTAGACACACGGCGATGCCCAAGAAAAATTTAGAAGATGTGAGTGTGCGGCCTAAGCTCAACAAACAAGATCGGTTAAGAGTAGGAACTTAAATATATGTGGCTGGAGTAGCAAAGCAGAGGAGGCTATACAACTGATGGAAAAACACCCAGTGAAGGTTTTAGCTCTGGCAGAGTTAAGACTGAATGAGAAAGGGATAGAAAAGTTACTCAAAGATTTTGTATTGGTGATTAGTGATTAAAAAGAATTTTTATCACAGCACTCCAGACAGATCCATAGGTGCTCTGATCTCCTTCTCGAAACCTCCACGTGTAAAACGACTGATGACACCTGTTCTATGTTGGTTAATACTGGACACTGAGTCCTCTTAGTGAAATGTTTATTTCTTGCAGCTCCAGGCTGCACCCCAGGTCCATCAAGGTAATTTGTAGAGCCCAATTATTTGCCCAGTTCTCTCCCTTCTCCACTGACTTTTGAAGCCAATAGGGGGCTGTTGGGGAGTTTTCAATGGCCATCTAAACATCACAATAATCGACCGGCATTGTTTCTATACAGTTCTCATTCAGTTAGGCTGTTGGAGACTTGCCAGTGACAACATTTAGTAAGCTAAGTTAAGTAAATCACAAAAAAGTTTCGACTCTTACTCTACTCTGAGAGAATCCCTTCTGTTTTACTGGCTGAACAAATCGGTGTGGCGAAGATATTATCTAACTAAATTCGTCAAATCGTTGGTACAGGAATTATCTTATTCAAAAATGCATGCTATTATTTACTGTTGCTTGCAGAAGGTTCAGCGCGTGCCACTGTTACACTCAGTGTCCAGTATTAAACCAAAGCTGACTGACTGACTTTCTACCCCACTTGGACATCACACAAGCGATAAACACCCGATGACACAGAATGCCACCATGTGGGTGAGGATCGCCGTGGAGAGGTCCCAGAAACCGCGTTCAGACATTTGGCCATATTTATGGCCTGCCTATATTGCGACCCCTGGCAAAAGCCAGGGTAGGGCTTCAAATAACAAAAAATTTCATCCTAAAAAGGACGAAAATGGATTATATATTATTTGTTTAAAGAACAGCATATTTAATCAGGTTAAATAGACGGATGAATATGATTGGTCATAACGTAATTGCTTTACTCATTTTGAAAATTAGGCTATCACTGCGATTTCAAACTATTTCCCTACACTGAGAGAGGTACGGAAAGTTTATCAGAATCTGTTCTCTGAGTTTATTCTCTCTCTCTCTCTCTCTCTCTCTCTCTCTCTCTCTCTCTCTCTCTCTCTCTCTCTCTCTCTCTCTCTCTTTCTCTCTCTCTCTCTTGTTTGCACTATCTCTCTCCTGCTGTCCTACTTTCATTAGGTATTTCCCAGCTAACCCTGTTGCTGCTACCTAGTACTGCCTGACCGTCTCAGCACCCCCCCCCCCTCCCAATTTGACCAAGGCCGCAAACCCTCCCCCTCCCAATTTGACCAAGGCCGCAAACCCTCCCCCCTCCCAATTTGACCAAGGCCCCAATACCCTAGGGGGCCGTAGCGCCCACTTAGGGAAACACTGGTATAGCCCTATATGCCCAATATAATAATATTCAACTCAGCCGAAAGCCATACTCTGTCAATGGCATATCTGTTAGATATTTTGTGCTGCTTTTTATTATTATTAGACGTCAGATACTACGGACTCACGCCTATTGACGCCCCTATGCCCAAAAAGGTGGGGGGGGGGGGGTCCCAAATAATATATAGAAGTAGGGGCGCCGAAGCATGGTGGTTTAGGTCTCTTGAAGTGCCCCCACCCGCCTTTTTCGAATATTTATAAGAGGGTTGAGTCCTTAGTTGCAGATTTTTGGCCAATGAATAACGCCGACATATATAATGCTCTTAGAGAGGTATATATATATATATATATATATATATATATATATATATATATATATATATACACACACACAAACAGATAATGTAGTGATCGGCACTCATAGAAGGAATTTAAAAGACAGAAAGAAACACTAGACAACAACCGAAAGCTATTTAAAGATTGTTTTTCTGTTCATTGTGTCCTTCTATATTTCTGCTTCTTAATATGATTGCAAGCAATACATTGTTTGTTTCGTTATTAAATATATGATATTTCTACAGATTCTCCTTCTGTGTTTGTGAATGACGTGTAATAAAATGGAACGTTGTCACTCGAGACACTCCAATAAGTGCTCCATCCCCATCTTCAGCAGCAAGCGAAGAGTTCTAATTCCGTTGGTAACAGTAACTCTCTGATTGTACATCCGTCTCGCCTTCACCTGAGTCTTGAGCATCGGCAAGATCCACCGATTGTGTTCGTTTCCCAATACATCAGCATGACTTGAAGAAAATATCCAAAGGACGCTAACTAACCAGGACCTCTGAAGTGACGCTTGCCAATATGCACGGTGCATTCCTGTCTCCACCTTTCTCAACATACTCTGTGAGTCAGTTACAATGACGACATGTGAGTCAGTTACAATGACGACATGTGTGTCAGTTACAATGACGACATGTGTGTCAGTTACAATGACGACATGTGTGTCAGTTACAATGACGACATGTGTGTCAGTTACAATGACGACATGTGTGTCAGTTACAATGACGACATGTGAGTCAGTTACAATGACGACATGTGTGTCAGTTACAATGACGACATGTGTGTCAGTTACAATGACGACATGTGTGTCAGTTACAATGACGACATGTGTGTCAGTTACAATGACGACATGTGTGTCAGTTACAATGACGACATGTGTGTCAGTTACAATGACGACATGTGTGTCAGTTACAATGACGACATGTGAGTCAGTTACAATGACAGACACACGCAAACACACACACAATCGCACGCGCCTTGATGGTCACGCAGACACATACACACAACCATATACACACACACACACAGAAGCATGCGCAGATTTACATACACACAGATACACGCAGACACCTACCCACAAACACACAAACGCAAACACGTACATAGATAAAGAAACAAACTCATGCGAAATTAATCGCCACAAAGAAACAGAAATCAACTAAGATCTTTCCTTGATGTAACCGGCCTTTGTGCAGTTGAAAGAAGATCAAGTTTGAAATTTTTGTTTTCCAGAAACCGAACCGAACCCTGTGAAAAAGGAAGAGGGGAAGAAAAGAGAAGAGTTGAAATCAATCGAGCAGGGCAAAAACGGTAGCAGCAACTAACATATTGTGTTTATGCAAACCAAGGTTGCCATTCTGGCGTATTTGACGCCAGATTCCGTAAATTTGGCGTATTTGAAATTGATTGGGCTGAAGATAATGATATGTGGTGTACAGTAATGAGGGCTGTCAAAACCCAGAAAAGTCGTCTGTTTTGTGGTGTTCTCTGACAACATGATCGTTAAAGCTAAAGTCACAAGTCCCACGATAGATGGTAGAAACGTCAACAGAGAGAGCAAACTGAGTATCTGGGAATTACATTTGACAGGAGCCTGACATTTAAGGACCATGTGGAGAGTGTTGTCACAAGATGCCTAAAAGGACCTAGTGCACTAAAGACTATGGATCAGGACAGGTAATCTTCGTGCAGAGTGGCATGCTTCGTGCAGAGTGACATGCTTCGCTGCGGAGGACACGGGTGATGAGTACAGTCTGGATTTTTTCACCGGAATGCCGGTGTGTTGGGAAATGAACAGGCGGTCAGACTGGCTGGCTCTGCACAACTTGGTAGAATACTGATGCATAATAAGGTAGACGAGGTTAGTGCCTAGTGGAAGAGCATGTACAGTTCGAAGGAACAGATTGATCACCACAGTCTGGTGAAATTGATTAAAGATCACCACAGTCTGGTGAGATTGATGCAGTTGGGAGTGACGAGAGGTGCTGGCAGATGCTTGAGGCTCAGAGGAAAGTAAAGGCGGACGTTTAATCAGAATGCTACTGGCACCATTAGTATAGGAACTCTTCGATGGCTGCTGAAGATGGGGACGTAACGCTTATGGGAATGCCCCGAGTGCTTGATGTCGTTTCTTGAATCAAATCAAACCAAGATAATGAGCTGGCGTATTTAGGTTTTTCCTGGCTTTTCTTAACAAGACGTGCTCACTTTTCTTTATAATTACTCCGTGAGAAACACGCAGATTTATTAAAAGCAATAAAAGACTGCAGTGAACATCTTAATTTTAGTTTGTCTTTGTTATGTCCTGGCACGGACTAACGGAGATTCGCGCCATCTCTTATTGTGTGATTTGTTGTTGTATTCCTAAATGGATCGTGACTTCGATAAACCAAGGTCCTCTGTAATTTATGTTTATTTACTTGAATAAATGCGGGACATAAAACTAAATCCCACCACTGATACCAAGAGATTCAGACTGTAGAAACTACATGAGGATAGAAAATAGAGATGATATAGACCTAGTTCTATTTGTGATAGATTTCATTACTTTCACCAATCCTCACGTCACACACACACACACACACACACACACACACACACACAGAAGGAAAGAATCTTATGACAGCAATCGCAAGTATAATAATCACTGGGAGAAAACATACCCATGTTTGAAAGATCTTCAGAAGGGTCAGAGGCAGTATGTTGTAGACGGTGTCAGTGCACTGTTACGCCAAGGATTGGTAACATATTAAATCATAAAAATCCGAAAAACAAAGGGTGAAAATTCCTGTCAAAAAGCCACAGCTTATTACAACAATTAAAGCTATGCAAAGTAATGACAAAGTTAAAGCAGCAAAGTTGAACTTGGTGTAAGCATGCCCTGCTATTGTGCTTGCTATACGCACAATTGATTGTCTGAGTGAAATCGTGACAGCGCTTGGTCTGGGGAGAACACTGTAGCACATACAGTTGCATAGAACTAAATGTTCATGCATAAAAAAATCAAATATGGCCTGCACTTGAGGCTGAAAAGGTTTAGGCTGCGTCTTTCACTTGCCTCTGTGAGGACTACAGTCGAGAATTCAATCTAGAGTGCACTGTTATAGTTGTTTGGCGTTTCTGGCGTATTTTAGGTGGTAGTTTGGCTTAAAAAAAGGTGGGTATTTTTATCTGGCAACCCTGATGTGTAAACACGCGTGTTCTTTGAGCTAAGTAGTCTTGTATATCTGCTTGATTGCTTGCCAAATAAACAGGTACATATTTATTATTGTGCTTTATAAACAATTTTAAAATATTGTTAATGAATATTTTGTATTTCTGTCCCACAATGTTAGCGCTTTTAGTTTATTAACCTTCTTCTGAGTTGAAATTAAATTCTTTTTTTTGCGTTTCGGGTTTCGCACGCATCGTTAGTGACGTTAAACGGTTTAACGTTACGTTAGGTTAATTAGGTGGACTGTCACTATAAAATGGCATGTCAGTTGCTGGTAATTCATGGTTCCTTATAGCTTGCTCTGCACACTTTCCTCTTGAGACTAGGTTTTTTCCCATACTTATAACGAGCTCTAAGTATAGTGGGCTAGCCTGCAAAAGGTGTTTGTGGTGTGGTCCATTCAAGAAAAAAAGAAAAATAAATACTACTGACACTGACTGACTACTACTGAGGTTTTGTTTGGTTTGGCTCTCCTCCAACCTAACTTCTACCCCCGCATTTATGGCGGCAACAAATATCCGTACGGGGCTCATTCCTACTAAAAATATGCTGGCTTCGTATAACGAAACTGTCGAAACATATGCTCCAACAGGGTCTCAGCGATATGTTACCTGCTGACCTGTTTCTGTGACTATGCCTCACTGCCGACCATAGTATCCCGCGCGCGTAGCGGTTGGGGGCTAAACTAGATGGCTAGGACTCACGAGCAGCAGCTGCCGCATCTCCTGCAACTTCCTCCAATTAATTTGCTCGTGTCCCAGGCCCCTAGTTCAGCCACCCATCCGCCCGTAGCGGCGCAGGGGATACGCTCGGCGGTGAGTTTAATAGCGTTTTGCGCATGCTATTATCGTCTGCTACCATCATCTGCAGAAACGCTCAAAATTGTCAACGGTCACTATTATCGTCTGCAATGTTGCGTCTCTTGAAAGTGTGAAGTAATCCTAGTTTTGCCGCGATTTGTTCCTCGGCTGGAACTCCATATTTTTCAGCCACCATAATTTGGGACCTTCATTCGGAAGATAGCCATTGAATGTTAGTTAGTTAGTTAGTTAGTTAGTTGGGTTATCATCATTGCACTCCGGGCATGTCCATAGGTGCTCAGATCCTCCCCTCAGTATGAACCCCAACGTCCGATGGCTAATAGTACCAGTTCTATGTTGATTTAGTTCCGGTGTAAACAGCCACAATGGCGGCACGCTTTTTCGTCCGTTGAGGCGAATGGCACAAATTAGCCATTGAATGTGTTTTAGCAAAAGGCGCAGATATTGCAGCCTAGCTGTAAACCACAACACAACTGGCCAACCGCCTTTTTAAGAGCTAAAAAAATAGAGAATTGGTTGCCTATGAAATATGAACTAGTTTGTAGTGTTCCTGTTCCAAATTTTTAACTTTAAGACTTCTTAAGGTGGTAAATGGGATTTTTAAAAACTGATTAATTTAGGACCGGTATTCAGAAGAGTGCCGTTCTTCCTATTGATATTGTATATGGAGTCTAGGGGAACTACTTTTGTTAGTGATTTTTAGCAGTAAACAACACTAGTCTTGATTTCTTTCAATGGTAATTAAAAACTTGTGTCATTGTCACCGGCAGCTTAGTTAGTGCGTTACAAGGTTTGCCTCAGAAAGTTCTAGAAGAATTGTTGACCTTGAAAAATTCTAACCAAACCAGCACTGTTGATACAACATTTACCTTTCCTCTTGATCTGAACGGATATAGTTTTAGTCTAACGCATGTAACATTTCAAACAGTGTATAGATGTGACTCCAAATTTTTTTTCATAAGAAATCTTTTCTAAACGTTTATGAAAAAACCAAAACAAACATACGTAATTTAGTGCATTAGCATTTCTTTTGAAACCACAGTTGGATTCTATTGCATTATAATAATATGCCAGCACACATTTGTCTCTTGTAATGAAATGACATACCCAGTTTGACTGCTCTAAAACATCCTTCATAGTCTTCTGACCTAACTCGGATGCACCAGAATCCTTAGGACAGAGTGTTTTTGGTATTTTGACTTTTGAATGCAGACCAGTTAGATCATTTTTTTTTATCTTTCTACGCTACGGCTCATCATCATGTAGCAGGTCCTTTGCAGAACGTCGCTCTCATCACAGTCTGCCTGAAAGAAACTTCGTCTCTTGCAAGTTCTCCCACCTCATGCACTTTCACACTCAAGGAGTCACTTATATCCTGTGCCTATCTTCGTGTCGGTCTTCCCCTGTCCCTCCTTCCTAGTACCATGCCTTCTGCTATAATTTTTTTCAATCCGTTGTGGCGCTTGATATGACCAAAATATTTTAGCTTTCGAGAAAGGATGCTGTTAGCCAATCTTCCTTGATGTTCAGATCTTTTAAGATGTCAATATTTCTTATCTTCTTTGTCCAAGATATTTTGAGAATCTTTCTATAGCATTTTAGCTCAAAAGCCCCTGTTTTATTTCTTAAGGACTGAGAGATAGTCCACGACTCACATCTGTATCACATGTATGACATCACACAGGGAAGATGCATGCTCTCAAAATTCTAATTTTTATCTCCTTGCTGGTGTGGCTT
Organism: Candidula unifasciata; assembly: GCA_905116865.2. Classification (NCBI taxonomy): domain Eukaryota; kingdom Metazoa; phylum Mollusca; class Gastropoda; order Stylommatophora; family Geomitridae; genus Candidula; species Candidula unifasciata. The sequence goes on along the minus strand of CAJHNH020000282.1, from coordinate 178,543 downwards.
CCATGATGAGTTTCTTGGGATAGTAATGTGGTAGTTTTCCGTTGCTTTTCACAGCCACATGGCTTTAGACCATGTCCTCAGCCTTCAGCAACCTTTTCTATTGCTAGGGCCAGTGAGTGTCCTGCTCTGTGGTGCTCCTGCTAACAGCAGAGGGCACCCCAGATGTGTTCACTTATCCTGGCGGATTCTCGGTCCCCATAGCTGCGTTGGCCACACCGCAGTGTGTTTACCGTCTTCTACCGCGTGGAGGTGCAGTTGAAGTTCTCCCTTCATTGAATCTTGAGACCAGAGTGGCATTTCCCAAAACTCTCCAGTACTTTCAGAGGACTATAGCTACTGATGTGTTTATTGTTGCAGATAATGACAATGTTCAGTGGACATCCAACAGCTATCAATGCTGAAAGTAATAAGAGTAAGAAACCAGAAGAATGGACACATAGGTTTACCCAGAAGCTGATGTCAATGGAAGATGCTTTGTCTGTACTGTATGATGGTCTGGAAAAGGGTAAACAGCTAATCAGTTCATTTTTGTTTGGTTACATAATTTTCAATTAGATTGAATGATTGAAAGTTTTTTCTTCTGAGATTCAATTTAAATGTTCTTTATCAGATTAAATGATTGCTTTATTGTAGAACAGCAAATGGATATGTTTAGAAAGGTTCAGGTTACAGTTGATAAAGTTGGTGGGTTTATGATGTGTCTTGGTAGGTTTTATCCTCAACCCACAAACTTCAATATTGGGATGTTTGTTTCATAATAAAATTGTTAGTAGTGTGGTTTGGGTCATTACTCTAAATAAAGAGGTGTAGTTCTTATAATACCTTTGACAGAAATGTCTTTCAAGGGCCGTGTTTTGGCAGAGGAAATGTCACAGATCAAGAAGTTGTTACGTGAATTCATTGGCTGGTCAATTGTACCAGCAGAGTACAGAGGTGTGATCGCCTACACCAGCTATGAAGTCATTGGATGAATATAATAGGGATGGTGACGAGTGCAAACAGTCCACGTTGCAAGAAGAGGATAGTAACGAGAGCAAAGGGTCCACACTAAACAAGTAGGTCTACACTTTCACGAATAACCGCAGGTTAGCTGCTGAAGGTGACTCATGAAGGAGGCATTGCTTCTCTGTCGGTGACAGATGGCGGACGCGTATGGGCGTACTTGTCTTTGGTTTGTGGGCATGTATATTGTTTATTCCCATAAAGAATTAAAAATTTTAATGAACGTATAATACTGTATTTTGTAAGATATCTGAATAATGTCCAGTTTATGAGATAGATGGTTGGATAGTTGATGTTATTGACATGTGACTGAGTTACTTATCAAAACTATCATCGTGACCATGAGATGTAGATTAGATATGAATAAATGATTAAACTTATTAAATATGCTTTGTTTCAGATGATAGTGGCAGTGTCACAGATGCAACACTCACTGATAGATCATTTCTGGAGGTAGCCACAGATTTCCTTCAACACTGCCAGAATCTTATCTGCATGATCAGGTGAATGAAGCACATACATACTTGCTCTCTCTCTCTCGCACACAAACTCACATGATGTTGATACATGTAGGCTATTTCGATTCATCATTCCGTACACTCACAATCACCAGCATCCTGAGTCAGTTATGTTTGTTTTCTTGTCCTGCTCCCGACATGTAGTGAAGCCATTCAAGTATTTATCCATCGTTTTCCCCTTGAATGTATTTAGATGTAATTTGTTAATGCATGTGTGTCTCTTTGCACCCCGTCTGTATTCCCTAAGTATTTCTGTTTATAAATGCTTCTCTTCTGACATTATCAGTGACACAAACAAATGTATTCATAGGCATGCAGCAGCATTTGAAACATTGCAGCTACTATTAAACAGAACTGTGAACAGCTTTATTAATTTTAAGAATGCTTTCAAATGAACCAGGTGCACTAAGTGTGCTTTAATTTACCACAAGTAGCCTAACAACAAAAGATATCTCTCACCAGTTCACAAACATGAATTAGCTAGCTTGCTGATCCATCTACTTATCTTTCTGTGTTTGCTTGGTGACTTTTTGGACTGCCCTTAATCAAAGGCAAGCATTGTAAAATAATCTAAAATCATTATCTAGTCATCTAAATCAATATCTAGTCATCTAAATCATTATCTAGTCATCTAAATCATTATCTAGTCATCTCCTTGTGAGATGCCATTTTTTAGTATTTGAAGCCCTACTCTGGCTCTTGTCAGGGGCCGCAATATAGCCTGGCTTTAAATATGGCATAATTGCGAATGCGGTTTCTGGGACCTCTCCACGGGTGATCCACATGGTGGCACTTGATGTCGTCGGGTGTTTATCGCTTGTGTGATTTCCTGGTGGGGTAAAAGAAGATGAAATTCTTGCACCATGAACTTTCTGCTTTTATTTTATAACCTTGTGGCACAAATTTATGGAATCCACTTCATGAACAGTGAGTTATATATACTGATTAAATTTTGATCGCATATAGTCGCATTATAATTTACTGATGCAAGATTACAGTGTGTTTATCAACAGTAAATAAAGCTACTCTGTTCTTTAAATTCAATTCCAGTGAACCAACGAATGGACCTGTAAGGCTACCACTGGGTCTGTTGTTAGATGTTGTTTCAAGGTGTCTTAGAGTGGCATATATTGATGTGGTAAGTTGTTAGATTTATGTTCTGTTTCTCTGTATTCACCAGTTGAGTTGAGCCCAGAATTGGCATCACCGCACTCTGAGCATTCCCATGTGCGCTCCGTCCTCATCTTTAGCAACCAGAGCAGAGTTCTAAAACTGATGGTACCAGCCACAATCTGGTTATATGTCCGTCTTGTCTTTCCTCTGAGTGTAGTGAGGCTGCTAGATCCTCTGATTACACCCAGGTGCCTCATTCTCTCCAGGCCATAATAGTCTTCTTTCTCTACTGATTCCATTGCTTGTTCCCAAAGGGCCTTAACCACATCTGCCTTGTCATGTATCAACTCACCATCCAGTGGTGCAGATCCAGCCATGAAGGTATGATGTTAGGTGAAACAGCATGTGTAAGGTTATGCAAATTTTGAATTTATTGTGGATCCAGCAGGAAAAGGTGAATAAGAGGAAGAGTATGACCGGTGGTTTCATAGAACAGTCAGCATCATCACTACAATTCCTTTTGACATTTGCCATGGTTGTCCGAGTGCATATGGTTTGGCAACTATGCTGTGAAATAGATTTTTAAAAAAAATTATTAATTAGTTCCAAAAAATTTTGGAATAGGGTTTGATTTTTGGTTTTCCCTATTGATTAGTGTCTGAAGAAGACAAAATATACACTGCAGTGTGTTGGTGATAGTCTTTAACAAATTTCTTTTCGTAAACATGGAACTTATGCACAACCTTTAAAATATGTCTATACAAACTGTGAGGTCTAAAGTCTTAAAGATTAGACAAGTTCCGAACTGAAACCAACTCAAAGTCTGAAACAAAATGAATCGTGCATGTTTGTTTGTAATTTTACATTTGTATATTCTTATCACAAACAACTGTTAAGTTTATAAATTTTTTATTTTTTTGCAGACAGCAGTGCCCTCCATGTCTGAACTAGCTGGAATTCTGCCAGAACTTCATAGAGCAACTTTAGAGATACTTTCTCAGCTGGTGCTGAGGTATATATTGGTGATTCATAGCATCAAACCTCTTTGACACCAGATACACATTAGCCTTTATATTTCTAAAGTTTCTATAATGGTAGTCACCAGAAATATTGACAGAATCTAAGCATATGGGTTTTTTACTTTGTGAGATTTCAGATTTCTTTCTTTTGGAGAGGTAAATAAGTGTTTGAGATGTGCATTGTGCATGCCTGGAGATGGCCAGGGGAACCTGTAATTTTTTCATTTTCCAAGAGAAATTATTTTGGCAGGCATCAACAGTGGTACAGCGTCAGGAACTGTATAGTTTTAGCCAGTGTGATTAGCCGTGAGGAAAAGTAATGCTCTGCTTAAAAAATTCAGTTTTCCATTAACATAGTTTTTTGTCCTGACCAGCATGGCCCTAGGTCTGACCTAACCTGGCCTCAAAATACATTGAGAGATTTATCCGGGACAATTATTGTAACCAGTGTCAGACCAGCATTTTTTAATTCATACTTTGCTATCTTATATGGGCCATGGGTATTAGGTAGTAAGCTTGATAGTGAAGGAAATACAAAGAAAAATATTATGGCATATATTGGCAAGGTAACAGCAGCTCTTAACAGTCTGAACAAAATCTGTAACTCTAAATTATATTGTTTCTAAACTAAGTTAAGTATTTTTAATCTTCAAATGTTTCAATGTTAACATATACCAGTGGACTTTGGAAGACCACCAAAGATATGGAATAAATAAATCAATGCCTCAAAATGAAATCTGACTTAGGGCTGAATCAGTAAAATGTGGCATTTGCATTAACTTTGTTGTTTCAGATTGCTTTTTTTGTTGTTGTTTTTGTTTCTTCTTTGATTGTACTTCTGTTAGATTTTTTCTTGTTTGATGATACTTCCATATTTAATGATTGATATTCAGTTGCAAGACAAGTGTCCTTCCACACAGTAGAGTGATCATTGATCTGTGCATGCAAGCCCTAACTTCTGCAAGACACATGGAGATTTCAGAGAGAAGGTAATGTGGATCCTTATTAATTGGTTGTAACTTGATGATAGTATACATTTTGCTAGATCCAAAATAACCTAGCTTAGTTAGAAATGTTAAATCTTCAATCACTCCATTAATTAGTTATCACAGTAACTACATGTTTGCTTTCTGGTCTTGTTTTTAAATTTGCATCCTGGCAGATTTTCATAATTGTCCTCTTGGTTGCTAACTGAAAATGGATGCCAGGAAATGTCTCAAGAAAAAACACAGCTTCTGGTGAGATGTTTACATCACAAGTTCAAGTCTGATTAGTCCACACAGTTGTGAATTTAATGCCTGATGCACTATTTGCATGAAAAATGTTTTACCTTGCAGGTTAGCATTCGATGCTGAATTAGAAATTTTAGCTTTAAAAATGTTCTATAATTGAGCTAAAATATTGCTAGTAAATTATTGGTATTACTGGTAAATCAACTAATTTCAAGGATCACATTTATAGTAATTTATGAAAGGTGAGCTGTAAGAGTTTCTTCTTCACCATTCGCTCCAGTGACATAAAGGTGTTGTTCCTCTTTACAGCACATCTGCAGTATGTGTCAGGCTACACATCCGACTGTTTAGGCATTTTCTTTCCAGGTTAGATTTGTGGGATATTTGTAGTCCCATATGTTGGGGACGTTGTCATCCCCTAGGGAACCCGGCCAAGGCAGTCATGTGCAGGGAAGGCGGGGGCTGAGCGTGGGCATTCCCTATCATTCGAGGTAGCTTTGATCAATGCAGAGTCGATACATGGAGCACTGGTACTTGGCTTGTCCAAGGTGTCATCACATCATGACTGCTTATCCTCTTCAGATGAATACCACTGGCAGAACAAAAAGAAGCAGACCTGGAAAGAGAAGAGATGTGTCCTACAATCTCTCTTCTCTTAGTGCCCATCAATACTTGTTATTCATTTATCCTGCTAAAATAGCCTTATACAAACTAAACAGTTCATCTTGAAAAGTCTGAGAAGAAAACTACTAGGAATTTTTATTATCTGGCTTTCAATTCTTGATCTTATAGCAAGACACGGGCATGTACTTATCAAGTGCTGTGCTTACTAGTACGGATGTTTGGATGGGGGAAGTACATGACACGTCAGTGTAAGTCTTTCATTCAGGAGCTGACAGCAGATATCAAGTGGGAGAATTCAGCTAAACAGGTAAGTACTGCACATTTGGTCATATGTGAGCACTTTGAATCAGAGCTGGTAATGGCTCTTGAAAGCTGGAAAAACTCTTTGAAGGGCAACATGGACCTCAGAGGTTTTAATGAGGCTTGGAAATTTTTTTTAAAGAAACCAAAGTCTGGAAATTTTCCGAGGGTAATAGGAAAGTGAACATGACACCTATGATCATTGGAAGAAGTGTATGTTAGACAATTTTTACTACATCAAAGAATAAAACTGCTGGCCTTATACCGCCTCTCTGTATCCCTTTCAGTCTGCCCTCTTCCCCGTCTCTTTCTATATCTGTTTGCCCCTTGCTGTCCCTCCCCTCCTTATCTCTGTCTGTTTACTGCTTTCTTTCCATCCACTATGCCTTGTCCTCCCATGCTCTTTCTGTGTCTCTTTGCCTCTATCCCCCTCCCTGTCAGTTTCTCTCTGCTTCGGTGTCTTCTAATCTGCCTTTCCCTCTTTGTTGATCTCTCGTGTGCGGTCTAGAGCAGACAGGACTTTTAAAGTTCGTTCATCTGATATTTTATAGTTGAATTTACCCAGCCATTTAAGCTGTTCATCTTTATCTTGCCTAACAATTCCCTGTTTGTGCATGTTTTTTATTTTGTTACTTTACAGTTTCACAAGTCATATTTCTTTTCCTGACTGCTGAGTTCAGCTCTCACTGTGTCAGCATTGATTAATTCTAAGGTCACCATATTCTCAAAATGTGCATCAGTTCTGGTCTCTGGGCAACATTGGCCGTCATATATCATATATGCATGAGTGTGGGGGAACAAACTAAGCACTTGTAGTTGTGGTTGGAGAGAATATTCCGGGTTGCATGGAGAATCAAGAAACACCATCAGACTGGTAAACTGCTGTCATCGTCCTGCTATGGAAAAATAAATGATGTAAGAGGGACTGTACTAAATTACAGAATATCACTCAGTCACGTTGGAAAAATGAATGATTAGATCATCGAAAGAAGGCTAAGACCAATAATAGAGTATCAACTTTCAGAAGCACAAATGGGCTTTCGACGCAGTAGAAGTTGCACAGATGCCATTTATGCATTGAGACAACTATTAGAGAGAACATTATATGAAATTATATATTACGCGTTGGACGCTCACACAGTAAAGATGTTGCTGTAATTGTATAATTGTTATAGTTACAGTTAACACCAACTTTTGTCTTTAGCTCATATAGGTGGTGTATCAGTTTGTTATATCCTGTGCAGAGTGTAAAGAACAAAACTTGTTCACTTCTACACAAATAATTTTTCTGAAGACCTGAATGGTCTGCTCTCCACTTGGGTTTGTTTTTTCAGCTTATATTTTTAGCCTTATTGAAGGCCATTTCCTTAACTCACAAAGAGAATTAGTTTAGCAAATCTGGAGATGTCCACATTGAGAATGTCATGAGAGTGGGAAACTGGAGTACACTGTGACAATAGAATATTTGGAGAGGAGGAGAAACTAGGAAGGCATGGAGAGGAGGAGAAACTGTAGGAGAGCAGCAGAGGGGAGGAGAAACTGTAGGAGAGCAGCAGAGAGGAGGAGATGCTGTAGGAGATGAGGAGAAACTAAAGGAGAGCAACAGAGAGGAGAGACTAGGAAAGCATGGAGAGGAGGAGAAACTGTAGGAGAGCAACAGAAAGGAGGAGAAACTGTAGGAGAGCAACAGAAAGGAGGAGAGACTAGGAAAGCATGGAGAGGAGGAGAAACTGTAGGAGAGCAACATAAAGGAGGAGAAACTGTAGGAGAGCAACAGAGAGGGTATTGGATAATGGGTATCATGACATGGAAGAACATCTGTAGAAGAAATATTTGTCTTATCCTGAGATGAGACCCTAGACAGAAATGCTGGCCAGCACTACACAGCATGGATTATAAGGTCATTCCCATATCAGGATAAGACATTATTCCATTGTCCTTCACCTGTGAGTCAGTTTCCTCACTACTAGGTATTTTGCAGTTGGAGACTGCAGTATTGCACCTTTTTGGATTTGAGGTCAGCATTCAGTTTAGGATTTTTTCCAAAGTCCATGAAGTTCTGAGGTACAGAAATATATTTTGGAAAGGAGCTGGTCACCTTACTCATAGGGCTGTAATGTAATTTATGCAAACGCCCATAATTAATTAACATAACACTGGTACCTTTCAAGGTCTTATTCATTGACTTTAATATATTTAGTTTCCTCGTCATGTTGGTTATATAGGTTAAGAAATGACAGGTGAATGATAATCACCTGACATGATTTTTCAGGTGAAACAGAGAGCACATTTTTTGGGAGTGAATGAATGATGCAGTTTGGTTCCTTTTAGCATGGGATATAAATTCATAGGTATTGATTAGCATCCAAGAAACAAAAAATATGAATTAGAGGACTTTTTTAATATGGCTGACACTCACCTCCAAAGGATGGCTAGTTTGCCTGTTCTGTTAGGTTTTGTCAGTGGCAGGTTTTATAATGCTACCTATAGCTGCCAAGTTTTACTTTTCTAGTGTGTACTCTGATCCCTACTTCTTTCACTTCAGTACAGATCAATACATTTGAACCCCGGTGTGGGTTCCGGGGCCCCATTGTAGGGGAAAACAAGAATAGACCCACTGCCTCCCCAAAAGCATGTCGTAAGAGTCGACTAATTTGGGAGCTTCCTTTGAAGTCGGAGTGCATCTGCTGGAACGGCAAGGAACCAACAGTCTGTATTCAAGAGAATGAGATCTGTAAAACTGATGCACATGCAACACTCAGGTTCTGGAGCAGGACTGCAGTTCAGTACTGGACGAGCAACCAGAACTTTCAGCCAGAGTGTACAGCTGGTGAACGTGAAGAAGAAGAAGAATACATTTGAATACTTTTCCATGCTTTTCAGTAGTTTTACACGTTGCCCAGCCAGTGGTGTGTTGCCCTTTAACATATTTTTTAGAAGGCAAGTCAGTTAATGCTATTAACACCCCTAAACCAGTTTAATTTCAGTTTTCTTGATTGTGGTTCTCAGTAATGGTGAAATTTGTCTTATTGTTGAATGATTTCAGGAAAATACTTGGTCAAGATTTGTCGGGTTTCTTGTAAATTTGTTTTGAATTTTAAGTATCAAGGTTTGTTGATTACTAAAGTGCTGCTTTCATTTCCATGTTTTTTAATATATTTTTTTATAAAAAATTTTTAGTCCTCAACTGCTGCCACTCAAAACAGTAATAAAAGACAGCAAGATACAGTTCAAGGAAAGAAAAAAGGAAGGAAGAAGAAAAATAAAGCAGAATCTTATGTTGATTTGGTAAAGACAAATGGAACAGAAGACAAGAATGCCACAGATGATGATCCTAATGATCTACAGATGATTATTGGAGCTTTGGAATGTAAGTGTTTTGTAATTATCAAACAAAAATGGGTTATCTTCCTGAAAATTAAGCTGTTGCTTATTTCTTAGAAATCAGATATGTCATACTGAGCAGTCTGTATTTACTGACGCAGTCCAGCTTCGGTCTCTAGTGTATGTGTTGGTTACCAGAGGGGACACAAGGGGGTGGGGAGATAGATGACTTCAGTTATACACATCTTTAACATAGATACCTCAGAAGTCTCTAGTGTATGTTTTGGTTACCAGAGAGGACGCAAGGGGGTGGGGAGATAGTTGACTTCAGTTATACACATCTATAACATAGATACCTCAGAAGTCTCTAGTGTATGTGTTGGTTACCAGAGGGGACACAAGGGGGTGGGGAGATAGTTGACTTCAGTTATACACATCTTTAACATAGATACCTCAGAAGTCTCTAGTGTATGTGTTGGTTACCAGAGGGGACACAAGGGGGTGGGGAGATAGTTGACTTCAGTTATACACATCTTTAACATAGATACCTCAGAAGTCTCTAGTGTATGTGTTGGTTACCAGAGAGGACACAAGGGGGTGGGGAAATAGTTGACTTCAGTTTTACACATCTAAAACAGATACCTCAGAAGTCTCTAGGGCAGAAATTGGACAAGGACAAAGTAGACTTATTTCACAACATCAAAGTAGTAGTTTGGTGGCTGAGAGATTATAAAACCATCACATGTGTTTATTCACAATCATTTTATTTGGTTTGTTCGTTTATTGCCAATTTTTATTCTTTTGGGGAAATCTCTGTGTTCATTTCTGTACCAACTTGAAGTCGATTACTTCACATTTTTCAGTCAGCCATTTACTTTCCTGTTACCACTCTACACTCAACCCCATTTTGTTGTTTCAGTGACACATCATGTGTATACATTTCCTTCTTGTTTTACAGTGGCAAAGTTGATGCTTGGACAGGTGGGATTTTTGTCTGTTGAGGTGTGTATTTCTTTATATTTTATAAAAACTAGTTGATAAATAATAGCCTATCAGATTGAACATGTAATTATGATTTGAGCCTATCATCATCATCATCAAGTGACTTGCTGACTGGTGTGGGCACTCATGCCTCTCTACAGCTTGCTATCTCTGACAGCATGTATCTGTTGGTGTACTGATAGCTTTTAGTGCTGTGAGAGAAGGCTATTAAGAATCTGCTCATATCGTCTTCCACTGTCTCTCTTCATAAATCTTTCGAGTTGTCCTATGTTCGAGTTTCTTGCTCATAGTGTAGCCAAAGCATGACCTTACCTATCTGATGTTTGTGGTTGTATTCAGGTTTTCACTTCGAAACATCTGCTTACTCATTTTCACTTAAATAATTTTAAACTTTTTTTTTATAAACCTCATCTCTGAGGTCTCAATAAATTTTTTGGCTTGTTTACTAATTGTATAGCATTCACAGCAATCCTGGAGCATATATTGTCATCTAGTGAGTATCTAATGCTTAAAGAAGAGATGAATGCTTCCAAGTATGACTTGTATCTCATACGATACTAAGATGGTTAGCCAATGATTAGTTTTGATGCTTTATGATATGGCTGTGTATTCATCTGAATTTTTCTTTTCTTTATCTGTTAGAAATTTTATTTTCCATGTTATGCTATTGACACTAATTTTTGTTCGTTTGATAAAAATGATGGTGCTTTTGTGCATGAGGGCTTGATTCAAAATGGCACTTAGGGGCAGTGACTAAAGATAGGCAGCAGTGGGAAAAAAAATTTGAAGTAAAAGACCGGATATTAAATATAGGGTTTTAGTTAGACCATTATTTCCACTAAGCCTACATATAGGGCACGGTGTAGACAAAGATGAGGTAGAAGACAGGAGAATAAGGCTTTCCACAATCTTGGACTAAACCAGGCAATTAAATCTATTATAAGTAACATTTTTGGAAACCTGGTGGAAAGGGACATGCAAAGCACATGAAACGGTTCTGGTCTCAGACCAATCAGGAAGAAAATGCGGTTCACTGTGAAGTGGTCCTGTTGTTATTTTAAGAGACAGAGAAGTTAATATTAGTGTGGGAACTGTGAATAAAAAAGGTCAACATTTATCTGGTAATAATCAACAACAACCAAATAATAAATATGACAAGGTGGAGGAGAAGTTTCACATGAAACTAAATATTGTGAGATAACTCAGATATCCAGAAACTGGAACAATTTATCACCGCCTCCGAGTTGCAGGTCCAGCAGCAAGTTGATCATTGTTAATGCATCATGTATTGAAGTTCTTGGCAAAGAGGAATGTGCAGTCAGTGATGTGATGTTGGCTTAAACTCTTTGGAAACTAGTAAGTTTGGTGGCTTAGACCCTTTGGAAAATAGAATGAAGAGGGGGAAAACATAAAAGCTTTGAATTTAAACAAGTAACATCAGGTATATTTAGGCTCACACTATTAATTATCCTAGTCAGTCATATGACAACTTGTTGACTATGAAAACCATGTATATTTTGGATTGGCAAATGACATTGCAGCATAGATACTTATGTTGAGTATTGAAAACTTTTTACTTACAGAGCTTGATGAGATGTATTGTAGACACAGCCCAGATGTTTTATCATGAAGAACCACCTGCAGATTCTCCTTACACAATTGCTGTATGTAAGAGAGAACTGCATGCTGCCGTTTTTGCATGTGCAACTGTCAGACTTGAACCAGGCTGCAGTAGGAAAGATGCCATTACTCATTTCCAGCTGACAAATTTAGCACTAAGTATTTTAGTGAATGGGATGCAAGACAACTGTTGCTATGAGGTAAATTTAAACAAGCTAACATTATTTTGATGTAATTTCAGCGATGTTATTTAAATAAAAGATACATGTAATAGCTTGAAGATAAAACTGCAGGAATGAAATGTTATGGAACACACTTTCTGTACTGATTGTTGCAAAATAGGGAACAAAGTTACTTGTGTAAAACACTTCAGTCTTTATTTCAAACATCATCAGACTGACCTTGACACCTGAACGTGGTGGTGAAGATGTGTGCCACAGAGCCAAGGCTGCATACACAGATAGTCCACTCACTTACAGATACAACAATCACATTGCAGCCTCTATTTAAAGAGTTTTTTTTATTCAATCCACTTGTTTGTGGTCTTTTAGTTGATCCAGCCTTTTAAAAATGGAGCATGTGATGAAGACTTTTAAAACGGGAAAGCTCAACAAAATGAACAAAACTTGCACCCAAAAAAAGGTATCATTTTTTTTAAAAAAACCACTTTCAAACAAATATGAGAGAAGTGACGGTAGAAAAGGGTTTTATTCATCATGGCTCTGTCTCAGAGCAACTTTCTGCTTTAAGCATTACACAAAGCAAAACTCTAGCTCCAGAAATGATCCTTAGATATCTTGGAAAAAATATTGATGCTTTAACCGAACAGCAAAGCCTGAAAACAAATCCTTGACCATTAGAGACAGAAGGCTTGACCGCTTCACCATGGAAAGAATTAATGAACAGTGCCAGATTTAGAAGAAAACTGCAATTATGATTTGCTAGCATACATAAATGGTACAAAGAAGTGCGTTCCATCAGTTTTTACCATGGTACATTTTTCTAACACATTTGAGTGTAAATAACTGTTCTTGTTTGTGTAAATTTTGCTTAAAATCTCTCTTGGTGTATTAAAAAATATTGTTTCTCGTCACTCTATGAAATAGATTATATTACATTAAAGCATTTGTTTTGGTTTCCTTGCAGGTGCAGTCTGTGTGTAGAGAGTCATTAAACATTCTTCAGATCACAGGATGTTTTAATCGGCCAATTATTAGAAGGACTCAGCTGCAAGAAAATGTAAGCAGATGCCAATTTGTAATTTCAAGTAGTGATTGGGTTGTGGGACTTATTCTGTATCAGTTCGGTAATTTTGATTTTTCTTTTGCTCATGTGCAGCCCTACAAATATACTAGTTTATAGTACAATACAGGTACCTTCATCATATACATGTGTTTGCGTAAAGAATGCAGGAATATAAGTCAAAGAAACCTACATACAGCTTCAGATAATAATGGTCTGAGAGTAATCAAACTAGAAGCCAAATGACTGCAGATAAGCAGTACCAGGTTTCAAAGAAAAGACACTTAAACAAACATGGGAAGCAAGAGACTAGAGAACATTTAATCAGATCACTTCTTATACAATGTTCCGTGCTGCAGATATCACCCGCCTCCACTAATCTATCTGGTTGGCCTTCTCTTTCCAGTTGGTGACATAATATGTTTGCAGGTCTGTCTGGACGTCATAGTGAATTTTGTCCGTTTTTATTACAAGCACATATCCAGCTTTTTTAAAAATCATGTCTCATGAAAGAAACCAGACTCGTAGCTTGATGTAATAGACAAGACATTTAGGAAAAGTTCAATTCCTGAAGGCAGAATAATAAACATTCCAGTTCTTATAGAAAATTACAACAAAAATATGATAGGTGTTGATCACTTCAGCCAACTGGATGCAAGCCATTCCATTCCTACCCACACAGATCCTATAAATGAACACAGTAACATTGTTGGTAATGTTTTTATTTTTTCTATTTGTTTTATTTCCTTTCAGGTCACCACGATAGATGAGACAGAATTAGAAGTAGAGAAGGTGAGGAAGGAAAATAGCAGCTTACAGAGTAGGCTACTAGACTCGGATTTGGAAATTCAGATGCATAAAAGTATGGAAGCCTCTTTGAGAAAAGAACTGGAAACTTTAAAGGTGAGAACACAATAATGTCATTCATATTTGTAAGTTTAAATAAATAGTGAGAATTATGTAATTCAAGAATTGTTTTATATTATCTATGAAAAAGCACCTGGACCCATCCGCTGTTGCAAGCTGATATCAGCTGCTATGATTCTCACTGTCTCTTATATAATGGACATTACAATCAGTAACCACCAGCAAAAAGATATCAGCTGCTATGATTCTCACTGTCTCTTATATAATGGACATTACAATCAGTAACCACCAGCAAAAAGATATCAGCTGCTATGATTCTCACTGTCTCTTATATAATGGACATTACAATCAGTAACCACCAGCAAAAAGATATCAGCTGCTATGATTCTCACTGTCTCTTATATAATGGACATTACAATCAGTAACCACCAGCAAAAAGATATCAGCTGCTATGATTCTCACTGTCTCTTATATAATGGACATTACAATCAGTAACCACCAGCAAAAAGATATCAGCTGCTATGATTCTCACTGTCTCTTATATAATGGACATTACAATCAGTAACCCGCCAGCAAAAAGATATCAGCTGCTATGATTCTCACTGTCTCTTATATAATGGACATTACAATCAGTAACCACCAGCAAAAAGATATCAGCTGCTATGATTCTCACTGTCTCTTATATAATGGACATTACAATCAGTAACCACCAGCAAAAAGATATCAGCTGCTATGATTCTCACTGTCTCTTATATAATGGACATTACAATCAGTAACCGCCAGCAAAAAGAATTGTGAAAATAGGTTTTCTTTCCTTTTTCTAAGTATTGAGAATTCTTCCTCTTCTACTGCATTCCAAAATGTCACTAAGCATTTAAAGGTCAAGATCACCTTTCTTAATGGTCACATGACATCTTTACTGTATGCATGTATGCATCCTCATCCAAAATACTTTTAGAAAATATATGCTTGCAATGGATGTACAGCCAGATCTTTCACCTGGAGTTAAAAACTGATGAGTGCTGTGAAGAAGAAAAAGAAGTGGAACAAACTGATAGTTGTGAAATTAACTAACACATAGAGAGAGGCAGTTGACCAAAACATGCTGAATTTGGACATGTTACCTTAAAGGTACAAATGTCAGAACCTCCCTTGCTGTAAATAAAGACATAACAACTGATGCACTTCTCAGAGTCAACTAGAAATAAGTATAGTATGTATACTATAATGCCGCTGCTTGTTAAATAGAGGGATCTAATTTATAGAAACAGCATAGTTATAAATGACACATACTTGTCAGTTTTATCCATAATACACTGATTACACAGATTAAAAGATATGATAATTTCACAGCATTCAGAACTACATCTTATGTATATGCATAGAGAAATGATCATGATGAATGATAATGTTAAAGATGAAATGTTTGGTAGAAAAAAGGATATGTAGGTGACATTGAAATATTCAGCAGTAGGAAGTCTTAAATAGAAATTGACTGGTTTGAGTGGTACCAGCATTTAAAATTGGAAAGAACTTCCACATTTAAGGACGTTGATCATTTGAGAAAGTAGTTTCCCCCATAAAAGCCTATTAATTGAATCTGTTGTAAACAGCCTTTCTTTTTCTTCACATAAACATTCTAAAAAATAAACTAGTTTCTCTGTCTGTTCAGATCCGTAAGAAATTAAATGACCAGCTGTTAAATCGTACACAGTAATAAAATAAGTTGCAGTGTAATATTTATCATTCCTAGGCTACCAGATCCGATGTGGGTACACACTGTACTGATCCCATAGTGTATCTAACAGATCCAGAAGATAACATGCTGCTGACTAATGAAAATGATGACATGCTGGAGAATGAAATTGAGCAAGATGAAAGTGAGGAGGATGAGACAATGATGACTCGGGCAGCAACAGAGATAACAGAGGAAATTACAGAAGACACATTAAATAAACAACAAAGTCAGGCTGCAGAAGGGACTGAGCAGGAGGAAGGCACATCTCAGCAGTCAGTAGACTCTCCGAAGCTGTTGACCAAGAGGGTAAGTATGTGTAGCTGCTGTCTATTAATTTATCTGTGACCAGCCCCCCCCCCCCCCCCCCCCTTTTTCCCCCAAGGAACTAGACTTAAAATTCATGGAAGTGAGTCACTAAGTAGGTAAAACACGTGTGTGCTAGCATAATTTTCTTTTGGTTTAAACAATTAATAATTAGTGTACATCCTGTAAAATGATGCTTTTGTGATATGTTTCTCTTTTATTGAAATGTAAAGCAGTGAAGAATCTTGAATAATAGTGAAATGGTTTGAGTCATACATTTAACATGGGAAAGAATTTTCACAACAGACATCATTTATCCAGAAGACCCTATAAGGATGCTGATCACACTGAGAGTTTTCCAATTCAAATTGACACCTGATTGTTTGGGGGGAGGGGGGAATTGGCCCACTGCCCCTTAAATAGGTATGTTGTAAAAAGTAGTTTAAACCAGATATATTAGGCTGAATGGTGCAGAAATGGCAGTTAGCTTTAGCCTTGTTGAGAATTCTTCTTCTTCTTTCGCTAGCTTGAAATAGATTATCTATAACTGCAATGTTTTCTCTAGTATGAATTTCACTATTTTTTGTAATTCACTTAGCGACCTGTAAAGTTTGGCTTGCACAGATGTTTCTCTTAACCAAATGTTTTCCCTTGCACCGATGTTTCTCTTAACCAAATGTTTTCCCTTGCACCGATGTTTCTCTTAACCAAATGTTTTCCCTTGATAGGTTGTATTTGGGACAGTCTTGGAGGAAGAGTATTTACTTTGCTGCACGACTCTTCCATGCAGTTAACAATGCAGCAGAGAAATTATGTCAGAATAATGGATTGAATGGCTAACTAATTTTTTGGGGGGAGGGGGCATGTCACAGTGAGGCTGGATGCAGTGGATACACCCACTGCTGCCTTTGAGAATATTAGTTGGTGAGACCCCAATCTTTTGCTGGTGGGACTGTTATACCCATTGCTCAGATGACATGAGAATGGTCTTGACTGTTTAATAATAGTTCTTAATTAGTAGTGAAGGCAAGATTGTTTCCTTCTTCTCTTCCACCTTGTGCCTCATCGAAGTGTCGGGGGATGTAACATTTGTTGGTGAGCTCTGTCAAGAGCACTTTTAAGACTGATGTTCATATTTGTAAGGCTGTTCTTGATGCCATAACTCTATATTTTCTTAGTTCTTCCACATGATGTTCATTTTTGTAAGGCTATTCTTGATGCCATCACTCTATTTTTTCAGAGGTCTTCCACTCACTCTATGCCCGTTGTAATGTTTTAGTGTGGCTTCCTGTGGTAGATAGTACCAGGGCATTCTTGTTAGGTGTCCAAACCACTTCATTTGTTGTCTTGTTAGGTGTCCAAACCACTTCATTTGTTGTTCTTTGATGACCTGTAAGGCTGGGTTTATTCCGAGCATTCATCTGATTTCTTTTTTTTTGACTTTCCTTGAAAATCAGGCAGCTCTTCTAAGGCATTTCATCTCTGTTGTCACAATTTTACGTTCATTAGAGGAAGTAACTGTCCACGTTTGGCACAGAAAGCAAGCATATTGTTGGCCCCAAAAAAGTTCTGATAAGATTCACTTTAGTACTTCAGGGTATCTGCTTGTGTGTCAACAGGGGAGATAGTTGTTCCATTTTTTATTAGCTTTGGCACATCTCAAGCTAATTCTCTTTCCAGTTTTCCGTTGGATGTGAAAATTGCTCCAAAACTCTGTTTGTCTTAGATGTTGTTTTTTAGTTTTATTTCTTAATTGGTCCCTAAAGCCAAGAATTGCTGCTGATGGTTAGTATGACTTTTCTCAGGCATGTTAGTATTTGGGCCAGACAAATTCAGTAGAAAACATAATATTCCTTCTGTTGGGGCGCAGACATCATTTCATAGTAATTTATGACTAAAGGTAATTTCTGTGAAATTATATAGAAGTTTTGAGAGGGGAGCATCAATTACATTTGAAATTAGTACATTGAAGCAGTGCCTGTATGATGTGTCTAACATCAGGCCTAAACAAATAATTTTTTTAAAGGTAGATATACTCAAGGGAGTGCCACCTGAAAATGGTATTTACTCAAAGGAGAGCCACATGAAAATGTTTGGAGACCAATGTTGTAAAATAATGCATCTGACATGACTCTGACAAGGCAGATCATTGAGTGGAAGGACAGTGCTAAATACCTTGGGAATAACATTTGACTAAATCTCTCATTCTCCTTATTGTGCAAAATGGCATCCTTAGATTAAACTGCCAATACTTTATTTACCATTTTGGCAGTGTAGCTTCGCTAGTGCCGTTGTCACCTATTGCAGGTTAGGATTTTATTTTTGCCTTTAAAGGTGAGATACCTGTAATGTTAGAAAGGATTCATACCTGAGAACTCAGTATTCCTAATTGTGCGGCCAGCTGCTCCAGTAAAAGACTAGCTCTGATTAACAGCGTTGAAAAAAACAAAGGCTACAGCAGATCTTGGCCAGAGTTTGTAGTGGGATGTCTGTGTAGTCAGTGTTCATTATGGGGTTCAACTTACTCACATTATCAAAAGTTTTAGAAGTGCATTCATAATGAAGGGAGTAGTACATCTTAGGTTTCTCAGGGAATACCCAGAGTGTGACAGAGGGCATTTTATTAAAAATGTTGTTGTCACTTTAGTGGGCTTACACTAGACCAGGACAAGACTTTTATGTAGAAATAAAAATGGCGCTAAAGCTGATTGTAGTCCCATAGAAGATACAGATAGTGAAGGGTAAAGTGTTTGGCCTTGTCACCTAATAGGATATGATGTAAGGGTTACTTCATGGATGTAACTAACTTGAGAAATGAGTCATTTTATTAATTCTAATAAACATTGATTGTCAACATGCAGCTCACTGATAATGTTCTGATTAAAATTAACCTAACTGAAAATAATTCGATTGTTAGATCCTTTAGAGGAAATCACTATTTTAGCACAATAGTATTGATAATAGTAATAGATTGATAAAATAACGTGTCACTGCTCTTGTCTACACAACGTACAATGCATCATATTTGTTTTCAGCACAAAACAGTTGTTGAGGTAGAATTGTCTGAAATATTTATATATATATATATTTTTTTTTTAAATATTTACAGCTAGACTGGAAATGTTGGAAACAGATTGTATGGCCTGTTATGTTAAGCATACATTTTTGCTAGGAAAAGAGTGAATTTAAAATTGTTTGTTATTATTGTGTGTGTTTACATGTCACTTAAAAATTTTTCTAACATACGTGTATCTTTTTCTTATTTCAGAAATATGCACAGCAGCAGGATGTAGAGCCTTCTGAGGAAAGCAAAAGACCAAGAGTAGACTTGAGTATACCTGACGATACTCCAGTTGTAAGTAGTCTTGACATATGAGGACAGTTGTAAGTAGTCTTAACACATGAAGACAGTTGTAAGTAGTCTTAACACATGAAGACAGTTGTAAGTAGTCTTAACATATGAGGACAGTTGTAAGTAGTCTTGACATGTGAGGACAGTTGTAAGCGAGTAGTCTTGACTTATGAGGACAGTTGTAAGCAAGTAGTCTTGACATATGAGGACAGTTGTAAGTAGTCTTGACACATGAGGACAGTTGTAAGTAGTCTTGACACATGAGGACAGTTGTAAGTAGTCTTGACACATGAGGACAGTTGTAAGCAAGTAGTCTTGACATATGAGGACAGTTGTAAGTAGTCTTGACACATGAGGACAGTTGTAAGTAGTCTTAACACATGAAGACAGTTGTAAGTAGTCTTAACATATGAGGACAGTTGTAAGTAGTCTTGACATGTGAGGACAGTTGTAAGCGAGTAGTCTTGACATATGAGGACAGTTGTAAGCAAGTAGTCTTGACATATGAGGACAGTTGTAAGTAGTCTTGACACATGAGGACAGTTGTAAGTAGTCTTGACACATGAGGACAGTTGTAAGTAGTCTTGACACATGAGGACAGTTGTAAGCAAGTAGTCTTGACATATGAGGACAGTTGTAAGTAGTCTTGACACATGAGGACAGTTGTAAGTAGTCTTGACATATGAGGACAGTTGTAAGTAGTCTTGACACATGAGGACAGTTGTAAGTAGTCTTGACACATGAGGACAGTTGTAAGCAAGTAGTCTTGACATATGAGGACAGTTGTAAGCAAGTAGTCTTGAAATATGAGGACAGTTGTAAGCAAGTAGTCTTGACATATGAGGACAGTTGTAAGCAAGTAGTCTTGACATATGAGGACAGTTGTAAGTAGTTTTGACACATGAGGACAGTTGTAAGTAGTTTTGACACATGAGGACAGTTGTAAGTAGTCTTGACACATGAGGACAGTTGCAAGTAGTCTTGACATATGAGGACAGTTGTAAGAAAGTAGTCTTGACATATGAGGACAGTTGTAAGAAAGTAGTCTTGACATATGAGGACAGTTGTAAGAAAGTAGTCTTGACATATGAGGACAGTTGTAAGTAGTCTGTCAATTTAGTAAGCATGTGGTGTTCATAAGTATAAAAACAAATTGGAATAAACAGGATGTCAGCTACAGTGAAAACAAATATGTTCAAGTGCTATAAAGAACCTAATTTGTTACATGCAAATGAGACATTGACAGCAACAGACAAATTGAAAAACACTTACTTGCAGGAGAGATAAGGTTTCTGAGAAGAATAAACATAATTCATGGGATGATATAAAACAGAAACAACAGTCTTCCTCAAGACTGATGAAAGTTAACTCTGGCTAGATTTTCTGGTTTAAAAAAATAATAGAAGTAGACACTTGGTTTTTCAGGCAAATCGACTTCAACTTGGTAATGACCAGCAGGGCTGATCAAAAGAGAACAAGGGGAAGGCAAAAAGAAAAAATACCAGGTTGGCGTAGCCATATATATAGCGCAAGTCAAGAACACTGAGGTGATCTGTGATTGTCTAATTCCCATCTACAATCGTTAGACAGTGCAGAATCAAGCCATTAGACTCATCACAGGATCCATGACAACTGCACCAATTCTGGCGATCAGAAAATAACAGCAATGCAGACATAGTCCTATAGAAGAGACACTAAAATTATAATCTGGATAGAGAAGTTGAATAGTATGCAGTCGCACCCAGTGAATGCAAGATTGGATGATTTGGAATCTGGCATTGGGGCATCTTAAACGTAGCAGTTTTGTCCATTTTGAGAAAAGATTTAGAAAACAGTATCTAACAGATCTACCCATTCAAACAACGCTGGTGAAACCTACCCTATACCTTAGGAGCGGGTCAGCAACAGATAATGACTTCAGTCTCAGTGGACTCAAGCTGACCTGCAAAAATGAACAGCGGCTCTTAGCAGGATCCAAGAAAACTCCCGAACAGATCATTATTTTATGCCTCAGGACAGGACATAACAAACTTAACAAGCCTATCACAGGCTTCATCTAGTTCACCTTTGTTCCCTTGTTGGCTGTTTGTGCAGACTACAGAACATATCCTGCAAGAATGTCCCTTGTACAACCTTTTAAGAAAGAAATACTTGTCCAATGAGTCAACCAACACTGCACTCAGTGGCCATTAGGGCTCACAAACATGCTACATTTTATGCATTTAACCACAGTTCCGAATAAGCCCTAATGGTCAACACATGTGACATTGAATAGGAAATGCTATTCATAATTGCTGGTTTGTGTTATTATACTGGCCACTGGTAAATTAAAAACTAGTACAGATCATGCGTTGATTGCGTGGCTGGGTAGTAACTGATTAGCATGTGATGCGTTCCTCAGGACTCAAAGAGTTGAACAGCATTTTGCTAAAACTTTATTGGTTAAAGTAATCTACATCTGCTAGATTTGGCTTTTGTCTCTTGTTTAGTAAAACATTCATTAACGTTTACATTTCAGGATGATGCAGTGAAAGAGATGATATCTGCCTTTGTGGATGAAGATTCTGATACAGCCTAAACAAGACTTAAATCATGTGTCTGTTAGATTGAACAACAGTATACTTAATAAACAATTTGCACAAGGTGCAGTTTTATAGTCTAACTTTGGAAGGGAGAGAAAACGAAAGTGGGAGGAAATCTAGACTGTCTGTTATTCATTTGACAAAAGTAAATCTCCACAAGAACTGGCAAATAACTCCTGTAACCTTTGAACTCCTGCTGGAGATTTTGCCTCTGGTCTATTTAAATGCTCTTTATTTTTATTTATTTGTTTCTCAGAGATGCCCACGGGTTTAGAATATTGACCTGCAATATTTTGTATGGTTCTAAAAAACATCTGTGATGTTTCCATTCATTGTTCCCATTCTGTCGCTCGTTATAGGTCATCTAAAAATTATCTTTTATTGGCCGATATCTAATAGACATGGTCAAGGTCCTTAAGAAGTGAGCGAGTAATTGCTGAAGCACAAATAGAATATTATGAAGAGAAAATGATTCAGCGGAGAGTAACAAGGAGATCAGGCTGACACTTAAAACCCTGATAAAAGGCAAAGACAGGCATATAGTCAGACTGTTGATACTGTAGTAAAATATAAATTATAACCGAAGATAGCTGCTGTCCATCTTCTTCTTTTGATAGCATTTGCCAGTGAAAATATTTAGTTTTCCTCCTCAGCTTTTCATATGTGATCTTGAATAGCCAAAATATTTGCATGATTCTTCTTAGTCATTAGATGTGAAAAATATGTAGTTTATGTGTGATGAGTTTTGCCTTCAGACTGAGTCTCAGTACCAAAGACTAAACTATCACTGTAAAGTAATCTTAGTTTCAGCTTCATAGAAAATGGATCACCCCATAGTTGCTCCACTCATGTGCCAATGAAAAACACACAGAATGTTTATCCCAGTCCCTTGTGAAAGATGACTGACTGCTCTCAGCATATGCACTAGCATACACACGCATTAAAAGCATACGGTAGCCATCAGAAGTGCTAACATAAACAGTCTGACATTAGAAATGCAGTTCATCGTTGACGGTAGCAGAAGTTACCAACAAATCAGCAGTTGCACACGCAATTAATTTTAATCACATAAGGGCACCACCAATATTGCGACCACAGGCCACTCGCCATTTTCTGAAACAACAATTCACAATAACACGTTGGTCACAATCGAAAAACATTCCAAATAAAATCTGCAGCTCACACTGTCGCACCTTGCAGTAGCTGGGCGACAAGACTATATCTTTTAAGTCTACAAGCAAAAATGCAACAGCCACCGTCTGACAGACGCAACAAATGTGCCACAACTCAAAACAGTGACCGTGCCCATTTCAACACAAACATCAGAAAGAAACATAATTTTGTGGTCATGTTTTGAGAAGAGGAAAATATAACATGTAACCACCGAGAAGAGAGACAGGAAGACGGCGCAAGAAGATTCTTGACAGCTTTTTGTCATGGCATGGAGGGGTGTCAACACACAAACTGATACACATAGTTGCACAGAGACATGATCGCCCATGCCAGTCGGCAAGGCACTTGATAATGATTCCCTACCAAGAGCTATTCATACAGCAAAGGCTTTACAAAGCCTGTGATCTGACTACAAAAGTTTGTTAACATTATTTTGTGGACTTCATTTAAACATGTAAAGTATTAAGAACAGCTGTTTTAGTATGCAGCTATATGTGCACATATATAAGTAATATGGAGGCTGCATACAAAGTTCAAGGTATAAGAACCCTTCTCACATCAATGGCGTATCAGTCATAGGTTGCTAAACTTGCATTTGTATAGACCATTCAGCACTCAAGAACCATTTGGTCAACATCACACTGGCCGCATTTACTTCCCAAGACTACTGTGGCTAAAGACCCAGCTTAATTACCACCTGTTCAGTAATCTTTACACACGATATGGTCTTGCAGTGTTTATCGAATGTTAGCATGTTCAAAAACCACACCAACAGTAGTCATTTAAAAAGCAGGCAGAAGAGGGAAGGAGAAAATGTCAAAAGAAGAGGAGAAAATCAAGATGGCGGTGCTCATACAATCACACACACGCTGCTTTCATTACCATTATTATCGTTGGGAACGAGCAGTTTTGGATAGCATCATGTTGCTATAAATGTCAGAAGGACGGTAATTACAAGATATGGACGAAGAATAGCAGTAAATGTGTGTGGAATGTGATGTCTCAAAGAGAACATTCAGCGTTGAGTTAAAAACTAACACAGCACGTGGGAAATTCCCATAAGTGCTCCAGTCTTATTTTTAGCAGCCAGCGAACGTTTCAATTCTGATGGTGCTAGTAGCAGTCTTGCTTTTCCTCTGCACGTAGAGTGTCTACCAAATTCGCTGGTTACTCCTAACTACCATTCTCTCCAGACCATAATGACTGATTTGTGCCTCTGCATTCTTTACTTATTCTCAAAGGGTGTAGAGCCAGCCAATCTGTCTGCCTGTTCATTTTTTAACACTCCTGCACACCCTGAAAAAATTATCAGGAACCGTTGAAGTGATGCTTGCCACTCTGCTTGGACATGCCTGCCCACCTTTCTATCAAAGAGAAGCAATAGTACTGTACTCACTGTCCAAAAGATCTTAGAAGGTCAGCTGTCATCTAAATGCATTTGAGGTGTAGAGCTATGTAATGCAGTAGAAAGAGAATTAATAAATTTTTATTGTGAGGACGTAGTTTGTAAACAAGATTGATATTAGAACCTTCTAGAAGTGGTTAGTGAGTAGACATCATCATTCCAGACATGCTGCAGGTAGCATAAATAGTGAGCAGAAAATGACTTCAGAATCTTCAGCTTTTGATATGTGTTGGCTTGATGCTAAAGAAAGGGATCAGTGATGATCCTGATGAGGAAGACCACACAGACAAGACACTAGTGATGAGACAAGACCGTGAAACAACAAACTTAATAGACAAGTCACCAGGAGACATGTCAGACACACTCAGTAGAAACATTAACAAGGTGTTAAAGAGTGGATGATTAAACAGCACAGTACCAAGCAGCACTAGGAACCATATGTCTTGTCATAATAAGGAGAAAAAGAGACTATTTACAGCAGGCACGGTTAGGGCTTTTACTTTTTAAATAGATACTCTTTGTTGGTTTATCTCTGTCTATAAATGACAAACCCTTTCTGTATTTCTTGTGTTTATTATACATGAAGTGTTAACTTCTGACAAATACATGGGTTACATTTTTAGTTACCATATGACTACAATGTTTAATTTGAGCTACATTTGCGGCCCAGGTTACTATGCATTTCTTTATTTATTGCAACAAATCAGTAAAAGTACTTTTTCGGTCAGTTATGTGGGGGGGGGGGGGGGGGGGGGGGGGGGGGGGGGGGGGGGGGGGGGGGTCTTTCTGCTAGATAAAACTGTTGGGGCTGAATACATGCAGCCCTGGTGGAATTTTTTATTTTTAAATACAACACAAACACGGGTCATCAGTATTCACTTGTCGCTCCGGAAAGACTGGATAGCCTGCCTCAGTGCAGGT
Source organism: Candidula unifasciata (assembly GCA_905116865.2). Lineage (NCBI taxonomy): Eukaryota > Metazoa > Mollusca > Gastropoda > Stylommatophora > Geomitridae > Candidula > Candidula unifasciata. The sequence goes on along the minus strand of CAJHNH020000282.1, from coordinate 153,206 downwards.
TCATGTCCATCAAGTCTTCAGTGAGCGATGTCCACGTGTTGGTCGTCCCATGTTTTGCCTGTCATCACTGTTCCTTCTGTGCTACTGTTTTTGTTTGGTAGGTCAAAATATGCTAGTTTTTGAGGCATTAAACTTTCTGTGAGTCTGATAGACTGTCTCTGTTGTAGTTCTTCATGATCCCGGAGATTAATTAAAATGTTCCATATAATTTAAGTTCAAAAAGGGCCTTTAATTGTTTGAGAAATGTGATTCACATCAGATGTAATGGGACAGTGCCTAATCTCAAAACATTTGCTTTTATCTGTTTGCTGATATTGAGCGATAATTTTCTAAAGTGTTGATATGACCAGGGTTCTAACTTCTTTTGAATAGTTATGATAATGATAAAGTCAACACACATGGCTATGACAGTGATTCACTGATTGTTTGCAAGGTTGAAGCTGGACACATACACTCTTATGTTATAATCCGATTCTCTCCTTTTACCCTTACCCCCCCCCCCCCCCCCCCCCCCCCCCCCCCCCCCCCACCCCCCCCCCCCCCCCACCCCCCCTCCCACCCCCCCCCCCCCCCCATCCCCACCAACCTATTATGTGCTGACCTGACATCCGTTTTTAGCCTTTTTTTTTTTTTTTTAAATATTAAATAATCCTTCCTACTTTTCCTTGTTTAAAGTGCTGTCTGCGTGAGATGTCTGAAGGTGTTAATCCGGATGTTCACCTATCTACAGTGATGATATAAGTACTGCAGTCATAGATTGACCACATCTCCTGATTTTCATGTCTGTAGTTTGTAATTAGGGTGTCATAACCCGAAAGTGGCGACCAACTTGGGTTGAGTTTGCTGTACAGCTTTAATTTTTCTCAGGCGATGTTCATCTACTAGCTGACCATGTCTGGTAAATTTGAAAGCAATCAAAAATGTAAGGCATAATGAAGTATATCATCTAAAGAAAGAATATGGCCTAAAGTAACATCAGTGACAACTATTGTCTTGTATGTCACCTATGATATTTAAACAGCAATGTCAGTTATCGTCTTATAACAGTAATGTCAACTATCGTATCATAACAGCAATGTCGACTATCGTCTTATAACAGTAATATCGTATTACAAAAATTTTTGAAAAAAGCAAAAGACACTGCACCACGGCCTGATGGAGTCAGGTATGGTCACATGAAGGCTTTGAGCGATGTAGACCTGGCAGAGATGGCCGACTGTTTTACCTAGAGCATTAAGAAAGCATCAGTACCGCAGGACTGGGTGCACAGCTTTCTAATCCCACTAACAAAACCTTTTAAAGATCATTCTAAGCTCAGTGGCTTTAGAATCATTACTTTACAAAACATATTTGGGAAGGTCTTGGATAAGATAGTTGATGTAAAGCTGCAAGAATTTTTGGAAAGGGGGAAGCTTCTCCCAAGAGGCCTGGGAAGCTACAGGCCAGGAAAGGACACTTGGGCAAATGCGGCCACTTTTGAGGTCTAAGAAGGGTTCCAGAACAGACAGGAAATTAAGGCGGTAGAACTGGATCTCGAGGATGCTTATAACAGAGTGAGATACGACATCTTGATGACTGCACTGAAGGAAAAGGAGGCCAGTCCATGGCTGGTGAATTGTGTTGCAGCTGTCCTGTATTCACGTCGGGTTGCTCTCCCACTGGGCTCATGGACCTCAAAACCATGCACTTAGGCCCCAGGACTGCCACAGGGATCCGCTATCCCGCCTGTGCCCTTTAACGTGTATACGAGCAAGATTGCAAGCCTAGAAGCACCAGGAGTTAGAAGATTTTTCAACTGTCGTCTTATAACAGCAATGTCAACTGTCGCCTTATAACAGCAATGTCAACTGTCGCCTTATAACAGCAATGTCAACTGTCGTCTTATAACAGCAATATCAACTATCGCCTTATAACAGCAATATTAACTGTCGTCTTATAACAGTAATGTCAACTATCGTCTTATAACAGCAATATTAACTGTCGTCTTATAACAGTCAATATCGTCTTATAAACTGTCGTCTTATAACAGCAATATCAACTATCGTCTTATAACAGTAATGTCAACTATCGTCTTATAACAGCAATATTAACTGTCGTCTTATAACAGTAATGTCAACAACGTCTTATAACGTCTTATAACAGTCAATATCGTCTTATAACAGCAATGTCAACTATCGTCTTATAACAGCAATATTAACTGTCGTCTTATAACAGTAGTCAATGTCTTAACTATCTGTCTTTATAACAGTAGTCAACTATCGTCTTATAACAGCAATATTAACTGTCGTCTTATAACAGCAATGTCAACTATCGTCTTATAACAGTCAACTGTCGTCTATAACAGCAATAATGTCGTCTTATAACTATCGTCTTATAACAGCAATATCAACTGTCGTCTTATAACAGCAATATCAACTGTCGTCTTATAACAGCAGTAATGTCATAACTATCGTCTTATAACAGCAATATTAACTGTCGTCTTATAACAGCAATGTCAACTGTCATACTATCGTCTTCTTATAACAGCAATATCAACTGTCAACTGTCGTCTTATAACAGCAGTCAATGTCATAACTGTCAACTCGTCTTATAACAGCAATGTCAACTGTCGTCTTATAACAGCAATATTAACTGTCGTCTTATAACAGCAATGTCAACTGTCGTCTTATACAGCAATGTCAACTGTCTCTTATAACAGCAATGTCGTCTTATGTCAACTGTCGTCTTATAACAGCAATGTCAACTGTCGTCTTATAACAGCAATATCAACTGTCGTCTTATAACAGTAATGTCAACTATCGTCTTATAACAGCAATGTCAACTGTCGTCTTATAACAGCAATATCAACTATCGTCTTATAACAGCAATGTCAACTATCGTCTTATAACAGCAATATTAACTGTCGTCTTATAACAGCAATGTCAACTGTCGTCTTATAACAGTAATGTCAACTGTCGTCTTATAACAGCAATGTCAACTGTCGTCTTATAACAGCAATGTCAACTGTCGTCTTATAACAGCAATATTAACTGTCGTCTTATAACAGCAATATCAACTATCGTCAACTATCGCAATCTGTCGTCTTATAACAGCAATATCAACTGTCGTCTTATAACAGTCGTCTTATAACAGCAATATCAACTGTCGTCTTATAACAGTGTCAATGTCAACTGTCGTCTTATAACAGCAATGTCAACTGTCAACTATCGTCTTATAACAGCAATGTAACTAATAACAGCAATGTCAACTATCGTCTTATATAACAGTCTTATAACAATATCAACTGTCGTCTTATAACAGCAATGTCAACTGTCGTCTTATAACAGCAAACTGTCGTCTTATAACAGCAATGTCAACTGTCGTCTTATAACAGCAATGTCAACTGTCGTCTTATAACAGCAATGTCAACTGTCGTCTTATAACAGCAGCAATGTCGTCAAACTGTCGTCTTATAACAGCAATGTCAACTGTCGTCTTATAACAGCAATGTCAACTGTCGTCTTATAACAGCAATGTCAACTGTCGTCTTATAACAGCAATGTCAACTGTCGTCTTATAACAGCAATATAACAAATGTCAACTGTCGTCTTATAACAGCAATGTCAACTGTCGTCTTATAACTGTCGTCTTATAACAGCAATATCAACATAACAGCAATGTCAACTGTCGTCTTATAACAGCAATATCAACTGTCGTCTTATAACAGCAATGTCGTCTTAAACAGCAATGTCTGTCGTCTTATAACAGCAATATAACAGCAATATCAACTGTCGTCTTATAACAGCAATGTCAACTGTCGTCTTATAACAGCAATGTCAACTGTCGTCTTATAACAGCAATGTCAACTGTCGTCTTATAACAGCAATATCAAACTGTCGTCTTTATAACAGCAATATCAACTGTCGTCTTATAACAGCAATGTCAACTGTCGTCTTAACACAGCATAACAGCAATAATATTAACTATCGTCTTATAACAGCAATATTAACTGTCGTCTTATAACAGCAATGTCAACTGTCGTCTTATAACAGCAATATCAACTGTCGTCTTATAACAGCAATATCAACTGTCGTCTTATAACAGCAATGTCAACTGTCGTCTTATAACAGCAATGTCAACTGTCGTCTTATAACAGCAATATCAACTATCGTCTTATAACAGCAATGTCAACTGTCGTCTTATAACAGCAATGTCAACTGTCGTCTTATAACAGCAATGTCAACTGTCGTCTTATAACAGCAATGTCAACTGTCGTCTTATAACAGCAATATCAACTATCGTCTTATAACAGCAATGTCAACTGTCGTCTTATAACAGCAATATCAACTGTCGTCTTATAACAGCAATATCAACTATCGTCTTATAACAGCAATGTCAACTGTCGTCTTATAACAGCAATATTCGTCTTATAACAGCAATGTCAACTGTCGTCTTATTATAACAGCAAATATCAACTGTCAACTGTCGTCTTATAACAGCAATAGCAATCGTCTTATAACAGCAATATCTGTCGTCTTATAACAGCAATGTCAAACTAATGTCAACTGTCGTCTTATACACAGCAAACAGCAATGTCAACTATCGTCTTATAACAGCAATATCAACTGTCGTCTTAACAGCAATATCAACTAAACAGCAATATCAACTGTCGTCTTATAACAGCAATATCAACTATCGTCTTATAACAGCAATATCAACTATCGTCTTATAACAGCAATATTAACTGTCGTCTTATAACAGCAATATCAACTGTCGTCTTATAACAGCAATATCAACTGTCGTCTTATAACAGCAATATCAACTATCGTCTTATAACAGTAATGTCAACTATCGTCTTATAACAGCAATATCAACTGTCGCTTAAACAGCAATGTCAACTGTCGTCTTATAACAGCAATGTCAACTGTCAACTGTCTTATAACAGCAATATCAACTGTCGTCTTATAACAGCAATATCAGCAATATCAAACTGTCGTCTTATAACAGCAATATCAACTGTCGTCTTATAACAGCAATATCAACTGTCGTCTTATAACAGCAATATCAACTGTCAATAACAGCAATGTCTGTCGTCTTAACAGTCGTCTTATAACAGCAATGTCAACTGTCGTCTTATAACAGCAATATCAACTATCGTCTTATAACAGCAATATCAACTATCGTCTTATAACAGCAATATCAACTATCGTCTTATAACAGCAATGTCAACTGTCGTCTTATAACAGCAATATCAACTGTCGTCTTATAACAGCAATGTCAACTGTCGTTTTATAACAGCAATATCAACTATCGTCTTATAACAGCAATATCAACTATCGTCTTATAACAGCAATATCAACTATCGTCTTATAACAGCAATGTCAACTGTCGTCTTATAACAGCAATATCAACTGTCGTCTTATAACAGCAATGTCAACTATCGTCTTATAACAGCAATATTAACTATCGTCTTATAACAGTAATGTCAACTGTCGTCTTATAACAGCAATATCAACTATCGTCTTATAACAGAAATGTCAACTATCGTCTTATAACAGAAATGTCAACTATCGTCTTATAACAGCAATATCAACTATCGTCTTATAACAGCAATATCAACTATCGCCTTATAACAGCAATGTCAACTGTCGTCTTATGACAGCAATATCAACTGTCGTCTTATAACAGCAATGTCAACTGTTGTTTTATAACAGCAATGTCAACTGTCGTCTTATAACAGCAATATTAACTGTCGTCTTATAACAGCAATGTCAACTGTCGTCTTATAACAGCAATATTAACTATCGTCTTATAACAGCAATATCAACTATCGTCTTATAACAGCAATATTAACTGTCGTCTTATAACAGCAATGTCAACTATCGTCTTATAACAGCAATATCAACTGTCGTCTTATAACAGCAATATCAACTGTCGTCTTATAACAGCAATATCAACTATCGTCTTATAACAGCAATATCAACTGTCGTCTTATAACAGCAATGTCAACTGTCGTCTTATAACAGCAATATCAACTGTGGTCTTATAACAGCAATCTCAACTGTCGTCTTATAACAGCAATATCAACTGTCGTCTTATAACAGCAATATCAACTGTCGTCTTATAACAGCAATATCAACTGTCGTCTTATAACAGCAATGTCAACTGTCGTCTTATAACTGCAATATCAACTGTCGTCTTATAACAGCAATATCAACTGTCGTCTTATAACAGCAATGTCAACTGTCGTCTTATAACAGCAATATCAACTGTCGTCTTATAACAGCAATATCAACTGTCGTCTTATAACAGCAATATCAACTGTCGTCTTATAACAGCAATATCAACTGTCGTCTTATAACAGCAATGTCAACTGTCGTCTTATAACAGCAATGTCAACTGTCGTCTTATAACAGCAATATCAACTGTCGTCTTATAACAGCAATATCAACTGTCGTCTTATAACAGCAATGTCAACTGTCGTCTTATAACAGCAATATTAACTATCGTCTTATAACAGCAATGTCAACTATCGCCTTATAACAGCAATGTCAACTGTCGTTTTATAACAGCAATATCAACTATCGCCTTATAACAGCAATGTCAACTGTCGTCTTATAACAGCAATATCAACTGTCGTCTTATAACAGCAATGTCAACTGTCGTTTTATAACAGCAATGTCAACTGTCGTCTTATAACAGCAATGTCAACTGTCGTTTTATAACAGCAATATCAACTGTCGTCTTATAACAGCAATGTCATCTGTCGTTTTATAACAGCAATATCAACTATCGCCTTATAACAGCAATGTCAACTGTCGTTTTATAACAGCAATATCAACTATCGCCTTATAACAGCAATATTAACTGTCGTCTTATAACAGTAATGTCAACTATCGTCTTATAACAGCAATATTAACTATCGTCTTATAACAGTAATGTCAACTATCGTCTTATAACAGTAATGTCAACTATCGCCTTATAACAGTACTGTCAACTGTCGTCTTATAACAGCAATATTAACTATCGTCTTATAACAGCAATATCAACTATCGTCTTATAACAGTAATGTCAACTGTCGTCTTATAACAGCAATCTCAACTGTCGCCTTATAACAGCAATATTAACTATCGTCTTATAACAGCAATATCAACTATCGTCTTATAACAGTAATGTCAACTATCGTCTTATAACAGCAATATTAACTATCGTCTTATAACAGCAATATCAACTATCGTCTTATAACAGTAATGTCAACTATCGTCTTATAACAGCAATCTCAACTGTCGCCTTATAACAGCAATATTAACTATCGTCTTATAACAGCAATATCAACTATCGTCTTATAACAGTAATGTCAACTATCGTCTTATAACAGCAATGTCAACTATCGTCTTATAACAGTAATGTCAACTATCGTCTTATAACAGCAATATTAACTGTCATCTTATAACAGCAATATCAACTATCGTCTTATAACAGCAATATTAACTGTCATCTTATAACAGCAATATCAACTATCGTCTTATAACAGCAATATTAACTGTCATCTTATAACAGCAATAACAACTATCGTCTTATAACAGCAATATTAACTGTCGTCTTATAACAGCAATGTCAACTGTCGTCTTATAACAGCAATATTAACTGTCGCCTTATAACAGCAATGTCAACTGTCGTCTTATAACAGCAATATTAACTGTCGTCTTATAACAGCAATGTCAACTGTCGTCTTATAACAGCAATATCAACTGTCGCCTTATAACAGCAATGTCAACTGTCGTCTTATAACAGCAATATTAACTGTCGTCTTATAACAGCAATATCAACTGTCGCCTTATAACAGCAATGTCAACTGTCGTCTTATAACAGCAATGTCAACTGTCGTCTTATAACAGCAATGTCAACTGTCGTCTTATAACAGCAATGTCAACTGTCGTCTTATAACAGCAATATCAACTATCGTCTTATAACAGTAATGTCAACTGTCGTCTTATAACAGAAATGTCAACTATCGTCTTATAACAGTAATGTCAACTGTCGCCTTATAACAGTAATGTCAACTATCGTCTTATAACAGCAATATTAACTGTCGTCTTATAACAGCAATATCAACTATCGTCTTATAACAGTAATGTCAACTATCGTCTTATAACAGCAATATCAACTATCGTCTTATAACAGCAATGTCAACTTATAACAGCAATATCAACTATCGTCGTCCTTATAACAGCAATATCAACTGTCGTCTTAACTGTCGTCTTAAAACAGGAATGTCAACTATAGTCTTATAACAGCAATATTAACTGTCGTCTTAAAACAGGAATGTCAACTATAGTCTTATAACAGCAATATTAACTGTCGTCTTAAAACAGGAATGTCAACTATAGTCTTATAACAGCAATATTAACTGTCGTCTTATAACAGCAATATTAACTGTCGTCTTAAAACAGGAATGTCAACTATAGTCTTGTAACAGCAATATCAACTGACATCTTATAACAGCAATATTAACTGTCGTCTTATAACAGCAATATTAACTGTCGTCTTAAAACAGGAATGTCAACTATAGTCTTATAACAGCAATATTAACTGTCGTCTTATAACAGCAATATTAACTGTCGTCTTAAAACAGGAATGTCAACTGTCGTCTTATAACAGCAAAGTCAACTATCGCAGCGATGTATATGATGTTTATGAGGCATTCCCTTTAGAGATGGAAACTTGTGCTGGCGCAATTGATCTTGGAACATTGGACCTCTTTTTTGGTCAGCTTATTCATCTCTGCCTTAGCTCGTTCCTCATTAATTGGATCTCTTTGGCCCTCTTTAAAAGAAAAGTAGTGTTTAAATGTGGTACTAGTTGGTATCAGAACCAGTAATCATACACCCGGGTCTACCGCAAGATTAACCTTTATCCCTTATACTTTTCAACATTATTACCATGAGAATCACAGGTGAGCAGATCACGGAACCGGGAAGAACTCTGTGCTGATGATGTGTTGGTGTATCGTCAAGGTAGAGACGGGCAGCAAATTGCTGAGGGTCTTCAGGCAGAAAATGATCACATTAGCAGGAGGAGCGGTAAAGCGGGAGCGGTCGTCAACATCAACGGTGACATGGTTGTCGTTAACTGCACAGTGAGATTAACAGGAAGAAGGGTAGCAGGTTGAAAAGAGGAAACTCCTTTGTAGAGCAGGCTGAGGACGTTATTCAAGATTATTTTTTCAACCGAGGACAAAGAATCTGGTGAGGAATTGATACAAGTGCCAGCAGAGTGGTGTACATCCCTTTCAGTCTACATAAAATTGGATAGAGACTGCAGACAACAAGGTTTGTTGGTGGTTGAGTTCAAGCAACAAACTTCATGAAAATTCTGCTGAGGTGCAGAGACGGATCCATCGTTGGACACGTACAAAGTTCATGGACTTCCACGATTCCAATTCCAGGGAAAACTGAGCGGGTCTTTTGCCTCGACTGCAAGTAGTCTGACTATGAAGGTGATGGTAGTAAGAAAAGCAGTGATGTGACTAGAGACATTTTTTCAATGCATGCTTTCTAAGTGATTCCATGAGCATGGCTAAGAAAATAGAGATGGGTGGAGTCAAAGAAAATGGCTGGAGTCGCTGAGGGAATCTCTTCTGATAGGAATTATTTTTATTGCTATGCCAGGATACTCTGGGGTAAGAGGAAATGAACAAGCAGATTGGCTTGCAGGCGGGTAGGTTGACATTCTCAGTGCTCTCTAAGAGACAGGACGAGAAGGAGATTCAGGGGATGGCGTTGAATCGGCAACACTCAAAAGACCACAAGAACTTCTGGTCAAAAGAGGTGTCGCCAAACATGAACACTATTCAGGTAGCCAAAGAAAAATAGTAAACCAACACAAAACTGGTGTTAGTTGTCGCCAAACGCTGAGGGATATGCTGAATGAAGATGGCATCCTAGCGCTTATAGACTTGACCGATGTGCAATACGGATATTATGTCGATTACCTAACTAACTAATCAATGTCTTGTGAGAGCAATGTCAACTATCGTCTTTCAACCTCAATGTCATCTAGTATCTTGTAACATCAGTGTCACTGTCGTTAAGTTACTTAGAAATACTGATGTAGTAAGTCGAGATGATTGTAGAAGTATCTTGTAACATCAGTGTCACTGTCGTTAAGTTACTTAGAAATACTGATGTAGTAAGTCGAGATGATTGTAGAAGTATCTTGTAACATCAGTGTCACTGTCGTTAAGTTACTTAGAAATACTGATGTAGTAAGTCGAGATGATTGTAGAAGTATCTTGTAACATCAGTGTCACTGTCGTTAAGTTACTTAGAAATACTGATGTAGTAAGTCGAGATGATTGTTGAAGTATCTTGTAACATCAGTGTCACTGTCGTTAAGTTACTTAGAAATACTGATGTAGTAAGTCGAGATGATTGTAGAAGTATCTTGTAACATCAGTGTCACTGTCGTTAAGTTACTTAGAAATACTGATGTAGTAAGTCGAGATGATTGTAGAAGTATCTTGTAACAACACTGGTCTAAGCTAAACATTTGTTTACACAATAGCTTGCCATACATACTGATTAAAAAAAATCTTGCTGAAGTTGTATCCCATGCTGCTGGCGTGGTCCCCTAGACGACGCTTTCTTCTGATATCAGTAGTTAGGCACTCTGTATTGTTTAACTGTCTGCAAGCTACATTAGTTATCTTTTGTTGGAAGATAATCTCATTGTTCTTCTTCTTCAGTTCTGCTTCTGAATGTTACCAGAACTGTTGGGAAGCAACTAGGAGGCAGTGACCACCGGCCAGTCTTTCTAACTATAGAAAGCCAGTCTGTAAGAGAGAGCAGCACACTGCCAAGGTGGAATTTTAAGAAGGCAGACTCGAAGTTGTATCAGCTTCGCACAAATGTTCTGCTGGAAAATCTAAACACAGATAACGACGTAGAAAAAGTAGTCCAAGAGTTGAGCAAACGCATGCTGCAGGCAGCCCTAGAAGCAGTTCCAAGAGGTGCGCGTAAACAATACAAACCGTACTGGAATTGCGATCTGGAGCAACTGCACAACAATATGGAAACAGAAAGAAAACAAGCTGAGACCAGACCTTGTCAAGAGCAGTTTAACAACTACCAACATTCAAAGGCCAAATTTCAAAGAGCCAAACTGCAGGCTAGACGGGCAAGCTGGCAAGAAAAGACAAAGTCTCTAAACTTTGAAAGAGACACAAGGAAGTTGTGGAGGTTAATTAAGCAAATTAATGAAGAGAATACAGGAAGAAATGGTAATATTGCACTATGCAAAGAGGGAGCCATCCTAACAAGAAAACAGGCAGCTGACCACTTTGCAGATTCCTTTGCAGAAGACAGCAACATTAATGTCAGCCCAGAGAAACAGCGAGAGGTTCAAGAAAACAAACAACATACAAGACAAAAAGATATAATTCCTGAGGCACTGGTGGCAGCATTTACATCCAGCGAGTTAGAATTAGCAATATCAAAGCTGAGAATGGGAAAATCACCTGGAACTGATGGTATCACCAACGAAATGATCAAGAACCTTGGAACAACTGCCAAAAAAAGCTGCTACAGATCTTTAATCATTGTTGGACCAGTGGCAAAGTTCCTCAAATACGGAGAGAAGCAATCACAATACCTCTGCTTAAACCAGGAAAGGACAGTTCTGATGCCTCCAGCTATAGACCGATCAGTCTTACCAGCTGCCTCTGTAAAACAATGGAACGTATTGTCAACCTTAGACTCCAATGGTACTTGGAAAGTGAAAACATTTTCACGCCGCAGCAGGCAGGATTTAGACAGTGCTACTCCACAGAAGACCAGACAACTTACCTTTCACAAGAAATTGAGGATGCCTTCCAGGAAAAGAAGCTAGTGCTAACGGCATGGATAGATGTGAAGAAAGCCTTTGACAAGGTCTGGAAAGAAGGTCTACTGAAGAAACTGAGAGACTGCAGGGTGAATGGGAGAATGTACAAATGGGTGAAAGCATACTTGTATAACAGAAGATCCCGAGTACAGATAGATGGACTTAAGAGTAAGAAAGTTTTGCTGCGCCATGGCGTCCCACAAAGAGGTGTTCTGTCCCCCACACTCTTCCTAGTCTATATCAACGACCTGCTTTCTGAACTACCCCATGGAATTAAAGCTGCAATGTATGCTGATGACTTGGTACTCTGGTGTACAAATGAAAATGCGACAGTGGCCACCAGACTGCTACAAAGAGCCATAGATGCAATAGCTGATTGGGCCAACAAATGGTGTGTCAGCATCAACATAGGCAAATGCAGCACCACCCTCTTTACCCTTTCTCCTAAAGAAAAATCAGGTGCCATGCACATAAATGGAGTACCCTTCAGAGAGGATAAGGAGCCCACATACCTCGGCGTAACGTTTGATGATAGATTAACATGGAGAAAACACATCAACAAGGCAGCAACCAAAGCCAGAAGGAGGGTAGCCATTCTGAGAAAACTAAGTGGAACCACATGGGGTGCTAGCGGGAAAATACTTAGAAAAGTTTACCAACAAAGTGTTCGACCACATCTTGAATACGGATCAACAGCATGGAGTTCGGCATCAAAAACCACATTGCAAGAATTAGACAAAGTGCAAAATCAAGCACTCAGAGTTACCACAGGCAGTATGAAATCAACACCTATAGCTGTGATGGAGAAAATGGGGATGACCCAAGCACTGAGTGAACGCAGAGACACCAAGATGCTTTTACAAGCAGAAAAGTTTCTTAGTATGCCCAGTCACCCTGTGAATGAAAGATTCAAAAATTTAGCTTTGGGACGACTAAAGAGAAGTAGTTTTATCCACCAGGCCAAACGGCTCGGCAGACAAACCACTGATTTACCTGCAACTAATAGATCCTTAAATGCTGTCCCAGAACGGACCCCCTGGAGAGAGGAGTATAAGTTTCCAATACACATCAAGACTGAAGTGAAAGGGGTATTTGACAAGGAAGAACAAAACAGTGTGCAGCGCAAAACAGCCACCCTCAGTCTACTTGATGATGAATACCCGCAGAACCTTTGGGTCCGTGTTTACACAGATGGGTCAGCAGAAAGCGCAGTCAGAAACGGAGGTGCGGGGTGTACATTGAGTATCCTAATAATACCAGGGATACAGCCAAATTACCAACGGGAAAGCACTGTCACAACTATGATGCAGAAGTTCAAGCCATCAAGATAGCGGTAGAGAAACTACTAAATACAGGGTATTTTTCACAACCAGTGGTATTCCTGACAGATGCAAAAGCAGTACTTCAGTCACTCCAGTCTGGAAAATTACCAAGCATACGGACACTATTATCTGAACTAGGCAACCGCTGTAAATTAGTAATGCAGTGGATACCTTCCCACTGTGGAGTTCCCGGAAACGAAAAAGCTGATAAACTAGCTAAGGAAGGTGCAACTGAAGAACAACCTGACATACCAGTCTCTTATCAACAGAAGAAGAGAATGATCAAATCAATCAGAATGCCACCGAAACTGGCACAAGATGATTACCATATTATGGACAGACCAGAGCAAGTCATTATCCTTCGCCTTAGAACAGGGCACAATCGACTTCGCTCCCACATGTACAACAAATTTAAGATTGGCCAATCAGCCATGTGTACTTGTGGACTGGCACCTGAAACAACAGATCACATCCTTCAAGACTGTCCCAGATTCAACGCTTCAGGCAAAACCTTTGGCCAAAAGAGCACTTGTGGAAGTCAAAACTTTACGGACCGCTTAGTGAATTACAAAAGACAGTGAAATTCATACTAGAGACAGCTTTGCAGATATAGACAATTTATTTCAGGCGAACGAAAGAAGAAGAAGAAGAAGAAGTTCTGCTTGTACTGCTTGGATGTCGAGTGAGCTATAACATTCTGATTATTGGTCCCCTCGTCCATAGAGAAAGCTTCCTGTTGTCAAGTTTATCTGTTGTTGTTTTTTGGTATCACAATTTGAAAACACAATTTCTTATTGTTTTTGACATGTTGATTTTAAATATAATAATGAAATTCACCAATTGCTTCTGACTGTTTTATATTTGTATGATGCATTTATATTATAGTAATATTATTTATGTGTGCTTGTTTGTTTCTCTGGGGTGAACTTAGTATTTCTACTTGGACATTATAAAAACTGTTATAACATGCTTTATTAATTGATATTGTCACATAAAAAGATAGAAAAAAGTAAAATAACTTTTTAAAGTTCACATGTTTAAAAGGGCATATTTGAACCTATTCCATCATTATTCACTAACTTGTTGAGCGTTTGCTTCTTGTAGTCAGTTGATGAGGTGTGTCTTGTACACGCCCAACCATATCCGTCTTAATTATAAGCCGTGGGGCTGATGACGTCAATTTTCATTTCCGGTACATTTTTGTTGTTGTCTAGTGTGAGCGACATGGTCATGCTTGCAATAACTGCCTGGCACGGGCCACTGTCATCTTATTTGTTCGTCATCCTTTGTGCTGTGTTTGCCCATGATGGTCTTGACCCATCTGTATTGATCTGTGGTTTTCATTAGGCAGTTTCATATCCAGATATCAGTGACCGACCGACACTGTTGGTCTTGGACAGGGCACAGCGGAGATCACTCTTTACATCAATCTGGCAGCGCTGTTTTGTTTTTAAGACTGCTCATATTTTATTTCTAATTAAACTGAAAACTATGTTAGTATGATATGCAAATTGCTAGATGCCCCTCTTAAAACTTCCTTGCGTTTCCCCCACCCCCTTTAATGGGTGGCCCTCCAGATTGAAAACCCTCGCTATAGGTGATGGTGTCTGTTGGACGTGAATGCTGATCTACCAGTGCTCTTATCTCGGTGTCTTGGACGATGGGATTCCGGTTTCTGTAATGCCTCCCCGGTGTAAGGATCTCAGAATACTGTATTTATATATGTCGACAGGTGTATTCATTTATTATTTTGTGTCTGAGGTTAGCTGAAGGTAAACCGAACAAACAATCAATTAAAAACCTAAATTAAATTCAGAAACGTACAGAAATAAAACTGACCAAGTAGATCCACACGAATAGCCAAGGCCAGAAAAACAGGGTGATGAAGCAGTGCAGGCAGTGATTGACTTTGCGGTCCCTAAACGGGAAAGGTTTGTAAATTGAATGAGATCAGTCCGCCTGGCGAATAACTGGCAATGTTTGCAATATACTCAATGCTGCAGTCATTTTTTGTGACTTTATTCACCTCATTATGCAATCATTGAGCATATATTGAGCTACTTTGTCAATCTTTTAAGCTTCGATTGTCACACTTGATTGCAAGAGCGTTAATTTGATGGAGTTTCTGGTTTGAGTCAAGATGGCGGGACGGGGTTTCCCTCTAGCTTAACTTAAGACTGTTGATCGACGACCCGACAAGTTGCCATCGTAAAATATCCTTTGTTTTAGAATCGTAGATCTACCTCTAAATGTTATGATGCTTCGTTCAAGCAAGGAACCGCCAGACATGGAGAACTATAACTTCTGCCCTCGGCCCAAGAGGAAAGACTAAACTAACTAATTTGTTAAATATGATGGTGACTGGATACCTTTTTTCAGCCAATTCAGTCCAGGCCCTCCTCCACGTGTTTCCAATAATATCTAGGCCTGTCTTCAATCCTCCTTAGTGCTTGTTGTTATGTCTCCTTTTCTTTATATTTCTTCTATAAGTAGGTTGTTCTTCTTTATTGGTTAGCTGAGATATTTCTTTCGTGCCCCGTGCATAATTGTTCGGATCGTATAGTTAAAGTTATGTTGACAGACGGAAGATGTACGGGACACATAGACTGACAGAAAACAGATATACGGGACAGATAGCTTGATAGAGATAT
Source organism: Candidula unifasciata (assembly GCA_905116865.2). Classification (NCBI taxonomy): domain Eukaryota; kingdom Metazoa; phylum Mollusca; class Gastropoda; order Stylommatophora; family Geomitridae; genus Candidula; species Candidula unifasciata. Next base: position 137,371 of record CAJHNH020000282.1, on the reverse strand, counting down.
ACGGGATAAATAGGCTGACAGAAAGCAGATGTACGGGACAGATAAACCGACAAACAGTAGATGCACGGGGCAGACACACTGACAGACAGCTGATGTACCGGAGGAAAAGGCTGACAGAAAGCAGACATACGGCGCTGACAGACAGCAGATGTACGGGACAGATAGGCTGACAGACAGAAGATGTAAGGGACAGATAGGCTGACAGGCAGCAGATGTACGGGACAGATAGGCTGACAGACAGAAGATGTAAGAGACAGATAGGCTGGCTGACAGCAGATGTAAGGGACAGATAGGCTGACAGACAGCAGATGTAAGGAACAGATAGGCTGACAGACAGCAGATGTAAGGGACAGATAAGCTGACAGACAGCAGATGTAAGGGACAGATAGGCTGACAGACAGCAGATGTAAGGGAAATATAGGCTGACGGACAGCAGATGAAAGGGACAGATAGGGCTGACAGACAGCAGGTGTACGGGATAGATAGGCTGACGGACAGAAGATTAAGGGACAGTTAGGCTGACAGACAGAAGATGTAAGGGGCAGATAGGTTGACAGACAGCAGGTGTACGTGACAGATAGGCTGTCAGACAGAAGATGTAAGGGACAGATAGGGCTGACAGACAGAAGATGTAAGTGTCGGATAGGCTGATAGACAGCAGATATACTGGAAACATTTACAAACCGCACAAATATGACGACAGGAGCAGGCGATGTTGGCTGCTTCTGGACTGTCACTTGAACATGGACGGGAGGCTGGAAAGTACACTATTATTGCCTTGCGGAATTGTGTATTTCATGTATACATTTGATGGGTTTATTTGGAGATGAAAGTGGATATTTGGAAATTGGTTATTCAAACGAACGAAAACATAAACTATATTTTCAAAGGGTCACAAATTAAGCACGCAGGCCCATCTTACATTCGGCCCTTCCAATCACCCATCTTGCACACAGCGTATGTATTTTGTCAATAAAGCATGTCTTGATCATATAGTAACATGCCTATTATTAATATCAAGAAGAAAACACAAAAGCGTCGGTGGTAAAATGCATGCACACACTCGCGCGCACACACCTTCACACGCACACACTCACATGTACACACCCACTCACTCACTCACACACACATGAATGCACACCCACATACAAGCACACACACCCGCATAAATACTAACAGATAAATACACACACATACATACATAATACATGCATGCATCCATCCATCCATCCATCCACATACACACACACACACATACATACATACACACACATACACACACACACACACACACACAAACACACACACAGACACACATACAGACACACACAGACACACACAGACACACACAGACACACACAGACACAAACAGACACACACAGACACACACAGACACACACAGACACACACAGACACGCACAGACACGCACAGACACGCACAGACACACACAGACACACACAGACACACACACACAGACACACAGCCACACACACAGACACACACACAGACACATACACAGACACACACACAGACACACACAGACACACACACAGACACACATACAGACACACATACATACACACATACATACACACATACATACATACAGACATACACACATACATACACACATACATACATACAGACATACATACATACATACATACATACAGACATACAGACATACAGACATACATACATACATACATACAGACATACAGACATACAGACATACAGACATACATACATACATACATACATACATACATACATACATACATACATACATACATACATACATACATACATACATACATACATACATACATACATACATACATACATACATACATACATACATACATACATACATACATACATACATACATACATACATACATACATACATACATACATACATACATACATACATACATACATACATACATACATACATACATACATACATACATACATACATACATACATACATACATACATACATACATACATACATACATACATACATACATACATACATACATACATACATACATACATACATACATACATACATACATACATACATACATACATACATACATACATACATACATACATACAATACATACATACATACATACATACATACATACATACATACATACATACATACATACACATACATACATACATACATACATACATACATACATACATACATACATACATACATACATACATACATACATACATACATACATACATACATACATACATACATACATACATACATACATACATACATACATACATACATACATACATACATACATACATACATACATACATACATACATACATACATACATACATACATACATACATACATACATACATACATACATACATACATACATACATACATACATACATACATACATACATACATACATACATACATACATACATACATACATACATACATACATACATACATACATACACACACACATACATACATACACACATACATACATACACACATACATACATACATACATACATACATACATACATACATACATACATACATACATACATACATACATACATACATACATACATACATACATACATACATACATACATACATACATACATACATACATACATACATACATACATACATACATACATACATACATACATACATACTGTCAAGGAAGGACAAGCCATTACACATCACCCCTAAAAGAGTAGGGACCTGTATTACCTGTGCTCGACACAACTTTCAAACTTGGACTCGTCCGGGAAGGTATATAGTCCCTTTTATTGATATATGCCTTGATCGGAGAGAATTATGATACCTACATCTTCCAGTTTCTTTGACTTAGCGTCATTTTCAAATTTTCAACTGTATGATAAATATTGCTGGAGTTATTTGACTATTCTTAGAAACCGGTTTACTCCTTGCTCATGTATACAAGGAACTTCTTCTTACCGACGCCTGAATTGGATTTTTGCGGCATTGTTTCTGCCGGCTTTCCTAGCGTACAGATGTATGCATCGACGCCAGCAAATTTCACTTTCAGAAGGCGGTCTGTAGTGCCGAGGACTTTTCCTATGCTTGGGTAAGTTATTTATAGTTTACGAGTACCTTAAATGATGTCTGTTAAAGTGGTCACTGCTGTAGAGAGATCAGAATCGGCTATGGGATCACACATAGTTCTACCGTTCTTGTTCTCCATAGAAGCGGATTCGAACTTATACCTTCTTATGTATAGACTAAATGGCCTATGCCCTAAATAACCCACACATAATGGTAAAAATAATGACATTACAAGTGTGTACCATTTAAACTGACAAAGAAGTTTGTGCATACGAATGGGGACAGAGAATTTAGGTCAGTACTGGGCAGCCAGAGCTGCGTGAGTGGGTTTGACCCAGATCAATGGATGTGTGGAAATGACTTAAGAGTCGTAGGGAATAGGGGTACTAACGGTAAATATTGGTGTCTGTGTGCAGATGGGAGAGGGAGAGATTGATATATGTGTGAGAGTGTCTATCTATCTCCACTATATATCTGACTTTCCATCTCTTGCACTAAACAGACAGATGAATGATAGGAGACATTGTCTCCTGGTCTTGAGAGTGCACTCTGAGGAATGAAACAGGGGAGCAGAGGTGGGGTAGGCTGATGTGGAATGGTGACTGATGCTTATTCTGTCTTTCCTGTCAAGATGATACACTCTTGGTGATGACTAATTCTGAGTTCTTTCCTGACAGGATGAAACCTTTGTGAAGAGCTGGCAGAAAAATCACAGTCCAACCAACACCCACCAACCAATTACCAACCAACCTATCACCCAACTACCCACCAGCTACCACTTGTGAAGTTCCTGACATCATCGCTATGGGGTGCCATATACCCCAAACAGCCTAACAGTGCAAGAGCTTGGTGTAGCCCAGAGACAGTGTTGTGACCTGACTGGTAGTAGAGACTTGTTGAGTACCGGTACAGTTGCTGTGTCCTCCATGGTGAAGTACTCTTCCACTGCGTGATCCATTTGAAGCAGAATTACCAGATTCACAGACAGTCGAATCACCAGGAGCTGAGGGAATCATCAACGATAGAAAGAGGATAAATGCCAGTTTGATTCCATGTTTTGCTATATTCCCCGCAGCTCCAATGTATTCCGATGATGAAAAGAGGTGCTTCCTCCAGGACTTTCTGACTGTTTAGTTTTTGGTTGATTCTGGTCATTGTATTCTGGGATCCATCCACTGAGATCTGGCATCTGTTTCACTATTATATGTATATATATATATATATGTTGTATTGATTACATGCATTCATTTTCATGGCTGACTTAGGTGTCTCTATTTCACCTTTCTAAGTGTTTAGCATTGTTGTGTGTATGGGTCATAAATATTATATATGTTAACATGGTTATTATAACGAACTATCATAACCTGGGGGCTTTCTTTAGTAAGTAGTGGGGGTAATACTTGAGTTGCCCTACTCCAGAAATAAGTTTAGCGAATATTGGCCACGGGGAATCCCTTAGACCAATACGAGCCAAACGACTCAACATAATTATTTCTGAGTGCTGTTGGTTCTTAAGGAGAAATCCTTAAATCAGGCACGTGACAGGAGTGATATGTGACACATACATGCACACACACACACACGCGCGCGCGCACGCACGCAAGCACACAGGCAGACAGACAGACAGACACACACACAGACAGACAGACAGACAGACAGACAGACAGACAGACAGACAGACAGACAGACAGACAGACAGACAGACAGACAGACAGACAGACAGACAGACAGACAGACAGACAGACAGACAGACATTGTACTCATTTAAAGATACCTGGGCCTAAGATGGACTCTAAAGGCAGCCCGCTGCTTTTATAAACAATAAAATGTCATACGTGGGAAAGGTAGAGCAATTGTATGAAAAAAAAACAAGACGAAGTCTATCCTAACACAGCCCTGTTCTTACTTTTGACCACATGACACATTAATAATAGTCTGTACGTCTGCTGCCCAAGCATACGATGTGAAAATGGTAAAATCAAAGGCAATTTAATCATAATTGAGCGCGGGATAAGCAATATGAAGCATCTGAATACGTCAGTTAAGTTTAATTAATTATTTTCGCAGGGAGTGACCTTCAATTATTTTAATACATTATTCTCTCATAGAAACCAATATAATGTAGGCTTTCTCGGGGATAAAGAAGTTAAGGAACAGTTCTCAGTTACGGTCTCTAATAAGTACCAGGTTTTGCAGCAGTTAGCTGAAGATGTCAGCACAGAAGTCTGCTGGGTTCAGATCAAAGGAATCTGGAAAGAATCTTGCGTAGAAGTTCTTGGCAAGAAAGAAAGGAAACATGAAGCATGGGTAACACCAGAGACCATTAAACTGATTGAAGGTAGGAAAAGTAAAAAGGCAGACTTAAACAATAGCAAAACTAGAGCTGCTTAAGCTAGAGCTCAGGAGAAATACACAGAAGCCAACAAGGAAGTTGGGAGGCATATAAGGGCAGATAAAGTGAAATATCTAAATGATCTAGCACAAGAAGCGGAGACAGCAGCAGCAAAAGGAAACCTCAGAGAACTTTACAGTAACTCAAGAAAATTAGTAGGTAAATATAGTCAGCCAACTGGATCCATCAAAAATGGTTAAGGAAAGGTACTTACTAACACTAAAGATCAAATGGACAGATGGATTGAATATTTTAAATTGCTTCTAAATAGACCAGGCCCAGAGGTTCCCCCAGATATCCAGCCTTTAGAAATAGAACTGGATATCAACTGTGAAATAACATCCAAAGAGGGAATTAGAAAAGCTATCAATCTTCTCAAGGAAGGAAAGGCGACAGGCCCAGATGGTATCCCAGCTGAAGCCATCAGGACCAACATAAACACATCAACAGAATTGCTACATAGATCATTCAGTAAAGTCTGGGAGACCGAAGAAATACCAGCAGACTGGAGAGAAGGATATCTTGTGAAACTACCCAAAAAAGGTCATCTACAGGAGTGTGAAAACTATAGAGGAATTATGTTGCTGTCAGTTCCTGGAATAATATTAAGTAGAATTATTTTGGAAAAATTAAAAGATGCTATTGATAAAATGCTAAGAGATGAGCAGGCAGATTTTCGGTCAAACAGATCCTGTACTGACCAGATAGCCAGATTATGTATTATAATAGAGCAAAGCATTGAAATGAACTCACCACTTTACATTGGATTTATAGACTATGAAAAGGCATTTGACAGCATTGACAGGGAATCTCTCTGGAAATTGATGGGGCACTATGGAATCCCACAGAAAATTATCAACTTAGTAAAGGCAACATATAAAGACATGAAATGTCGAGTTCTTCATGAGGGAAAGCTAACAGATGCATTTGAAATAAAAACAGGTGTGCGACAGGGATGTCCTTTGTCGCCTCTCTTATTTTTACTGGCTATAGACTGGACTATGAAAACAGTAACTGCTAACACCAAGAATGGAATTCAGTGGACCCCTACAAAACAGCTGGATGATCTGGACTTCGCTGATGATATTGCTCTTCTGTCCCATTCAAGAAATCAGATGCAAGATAAATTAAATATACTTGATGCGAGATCACAGCAGCTTGGTCTGAAAATCTATAAAGGAAAGACAAAGATAATGAGAATAAATCAGGTAAAAAGTAGTGTGGTTTCTCTTAATGGCACCCCACTCCAAGACGTGGAGTCGTACACCTATTTAGGCAGCAATGTAGATAAAGATGGAGGAACTGATAGAGATATTAAAATAAGAATACAAAAGGCAAGAGGGGCTTTCATAGCACTAGGGAATTTGTGGAGGTCAAAAGAAATTAAAAGAAATACTAAACTAAAAATTTTTAATTCTAATGTCAAATCAGTACTATTGTATGGGGCGGAAACATGGAAAACAACCAAGGCAATTACAATAAATTACAGACATTCAATGACTGGTGCCTGCGCAGAATAGAGGGAATTAAATGGTATGATAGAACAACTAATGTAGAACTTTGGGAGAGAACTAAGCAGGCTCCAATGGACCAAGAGGTGAGGAAAAGACGCTGGCGTTGGATAGGACACACACTGAGAAAACAGGAGAACAGCATAACTAGAATGTCTTTGCATTGGAATCCACAGGGGCATAGAAAAAAAGGAAGGCCAAAAAACACATGGAGAAGAGAGCTGGAGAATGAAGTTAGAAAGATGGGGAGGACATGGAGAGAGCTCCATGCAATGGCGAAGGATAGAACGACTTGGCGTGAGTTGGTTGAAAGCCTAAGCTCCATTGGGGGATAGAAAGGCAGAAGAAGAAGAAGAAGAAGAAGAAGAAGAAGAAGAAGAAGAAGAAGAAGAAGAAGAAGAAGAAGAAGAAGAAGAAGAAGAAGAAGAAGAAGAAGAAGAAGAAGAAGAAGAAGAAGAAGAAGAAGAAGAAGAAGAAGAAGAAGAAGAAAAAGAAGAAGAAGAAGAAGAAGAAGAAGAAGAAGAAGAAGAAGAAGAAGAAGAAGAAGAAGAAGAAGAAGAAGAAGAAGAAGAAGAAGAAGAAGATTCTCACAGGCAGCAGCGTTATCAGCCAGACCACCACAAGGAGAACAGTATTGCTCAACAATTCAAGATAGTTCACTGTCATTGCGTTATGAATGTCAGAAATTCCACCAATAACGGTTTCTTTCCCATAAAAGACTGCTGTTTTCAAGAAAAAAGAATGACGCCCTAATTATAGGACAGTTTTACAAGTGCCAAAGTACTCCCTAATTCTAAACACCGTAGCATATATTGCTGATAAATAAGAATAAGAAGAAACTCCACAGGGAAGCATGTATAGCAGGAGTCTACCAATCGTCAGTAGAACTAATCTCTCGTCGACAAATGTTTCGGCCAACGAGCTCCTATACATTTTCAGAGAGTGGGCCCACCTGAGTTCATAAAACTCAGGGTTGATTTTCTCCTGCTGCACGTATCATCGGATGTTCTCGGACAAGGACAAGATGAAATTGGTGACTTTGCAAAAGGTACTGGGAGATACGAAGTGTATTTACATAGTTGCTGCGGTAGCATAATTATAGCAGTCAGCTTACCTGGACGACCAAGTGGCAAGCTTACGGTTGGTTTATCGGACACATGTTAGACTTTAATGACAGAGGGACACTAGCAGACATTTCGGACACGATGGACTTTAAGGGACAAGACTTTCTTTTTCACTAGATACCCGGACCAGATCACCAAGGCCCATCCCCCACGACGTTCCGTTGTGTCCAGAGCCAGCTCGAGGCCCTCTCCGCAGCCTCGCCCAGTTGTTTTAGTGTTCGTTTGCGCTCATTTCCTGGCAAGCCCAGTGGTTTAATCACATTGTACATAAAAGTGGAAACGAGACTCCTGCTGTACATGCTCCCCTGTGGAGTTTCTTCTTATTGTTCGTGGCTAGCCCTCAAAGACAACCAGGAAAGGCTAGTGACTATCGGAAAAGACTTTTTGACACCTATGGAAAGACTGCCCCCCACCCCCAGTATAGCCGGTGGGATAACTGACATCTGGAGACAGATGTAGACTGTGGACCGGGTTGATCACCCCTAACACAGTATAATACCTCTGATTTCGCGAACCCAAAAGAAGTATGCCCCAAGGGTCCATCGAAAAAGGGAGAGAATGATGGACCCAATCAATTAGATACAAACTGTGACGACTTTGCTAGCCCCCGGACTGAGATTTTTGCCCAACGGCCTGGTTGGCTTTGTACATGTTGAAAAAGCCTCACGGGGTTGCATGGTCTGAGAACTCATGCCGGAAGGATGAAATGCGAGGGTGCGCCACTCAGTAAACGCCGTCGCAAAACTACTACTTATGTGGTAGTTTCTGAGTCGTTAGGGAACGACGGGCTGGGTATACCCCACTCGCCGGGAGAGGCCGATGACGTCGACTGCGGAGGTACACGTTTGATGATTCCTGAAGAAGTGCGTTCGAAGGTCAGGTTTCCATCTGCGAGCGACAAGGTGTCGTGGTGTAAGCTGGAAAGTACACTATGTGAGAAATTAAATCATTATTTGAAGAAGAATTCGTTAGGTAATAAGCTTACAGGATTTGGTAATATAATTTACGAGCACTGTTCCCGCGAGTTCGGGACAGTCCAGAAGGCGCCACCAGGCGTCAAGCAGAATACAAGCAGGCGACAGGGGAACATTCTTAAGTGCAGGGCAGACAAGAATGCACTCAGAAAACGGTTCAAAGCCGCTACAGGCAGCGAACGGGAGGGGCTGTATGAGGTTTGGTTGCACCTGAGAAACACAGTGCCCTCTGTCGCGCTGAGCGTTTCTGTAACAACAGACGGAGAACTAAAAGGGAGCGAGAGAAGTTCTTTAGGGACCCGTTCCAGTTTGCCCGAGGTCTTTTCGAGCAACCGAAGTCTGGGACTCTGGTTGTCAGTAAAGAGGAGCTTGAGTCACATTTACGCAAAATGTACTCTGACAAGAACAGGAATGAGCCTCTCGATAACAATCGAGAGATCCTTAGCGGCCTTAAGCAACTTTTTTGCCCCATCGTCTCCACTGCCGTCATCGTCACATCGTAGACGAGCAGCGGCCAGAGGAGCTTTGGAATCAACATAAATTGGAGACACCAGACCTTAGACTTGCCGATCAGCCTACTAAGCTCGATCGCGAGCCAGTGACTCGTGTATTTGCCGGACCTCCGCTCTATCAGATAACTTTGAATCGTAAACGCGACCAAGGCTCTTCACCGGTTCCTCTAGAACCGTGGGGATCCGGTTCCTTGCCACCGTGAAACTGATCGCCGCCACCTTGCCTTTTAGGATTGACAGACTCCTCGACTTCTGCGGTTTGAATTGCATACCGCTCCATTTTACCACCTCGTCCAATATTTTCAGAATCGTGCGGGCAGACTCCTCACTGCCCGTGATTATAGTCGTGTCATCCATAAATGCACGTAGTGGTGGCATCCAGTGGTTCCCAATCTGAAGGCCCTGTCCGTAGACTGTAGCGTACCTTCTGAAGAAACACGTGAGTGACTTGTCTAAACAATCACCGTCTCCTCACATAAATATGTGTTGCCAGCCTTCCCAAGATGGCTGGTTGGTATTATATAATCTTGTTTATAACTGTCACAGTTTGCCATACAGCAGGATTGTCCACCCGCACCAGAATGGGTGGGTGTTAGGCTGAGATAAGACCAACGAATTCTCCTGTTTGTTGACGACCATAATGCCCAGCCACAGTGGGATATAAGGTAACATGTTAAATCACGAAATCAGACAAATGCTAGGAGTAAAGCCAGTCTTACAAGTCATCAAAGAACAACAAATGAAGTGGTTTGGACACCTAACAAAAATGCACTGGTACTATCTGCCCCAGCGAGCCATACTAAAACGTTACAACGGGTGTAGAGCGAGTGGAAGACCTCGGAAAATATGGGGTGATGGCATTAAGAACAGCCTTACAGAAATGAACATCAGTCTTAATAGTGCTCTTGACAGAGCACATACTGACAGTAAATAATGTTTCCCCCGTTTAGGTAAGTAATGCTTCTTTACCTGCGTCTGTTGTTTAAAGGGACAGCCATGCTCCTCACACTGCTTGTCACACGCATGTTCTTTAACCTCATGATCCTAGACAAGAAGGAAATAGTGACAGTTTGCAAGCAGCTGATATGTGTGTGTGTGTATGTGTGTGTGTATGTATGTGTGTGTGTGTGTGTATTGGTGTAGGGATCCTGAAACACCTGTTCCTTACAGTAAGTGATCTCACGGAAGGATCTGAATAGGTTATGAGCAAAGTTTTCCCTCATAAAAAAAAAAAAAAATTCACAGCAGGCCAGAACTTGACCGGTTTATCTCACTTTGGAAAATCTATCATAGACTTCATCTTCGTCAATTAAAACAAAACAAAGTTAGCTTTTAGCCAGGGAAACATTGGCAGCTAATGGGGTAACATTAGTATACAACATTACAAGTGTACTGCTTTCAAATTAAAAAAAAATACGCAGAATAGAATTATGTTCTGCTGTGATCAAATCTACAAGTAAACACACTACTGATAGGCTCACGGAGGAGTAGGAAGAGAAAAAAAAAGGGGGGGGGGGGTGTGTGTGTGGGTTTCACACATTAAACGAGGCATAGGATTAAAAGAGTTAGAATAAAGTTTTCCTGAGTATCCAGTAATCTGTCGCTATATTATTTCACCATCACCACTATCATCATCGTCTGTATAATCATCTTCTTGCTCTCCTCAGAATTCCTTGGACAGCCAAGAAGAGCAACCCAGATGTTTGGAAAGAGGCTAATGCTTGAAGACAACCTATCACAAACATCAGAAAAAGACAGCCATCATTTTTTTGGGTCATGTTATTAGAAGAGGGAAAATGGAACATGTTTTGAGCACTGGAAGGATCTGTAGAAAAAGAGACAGAGAAAGACAGCGTGAAAAGATTATTCACAGTCTTTTGCCATGTCAGGGAGGGGTGTTAACACACGAACTGATACACGCAGTTGCAGATCACAGATTGTGGAGAGGCATGTTCTCCTATGCCAGTCGGCATGATAATGAAGGGGCTGGTATAACATAACATAACATGACCCGTTAAAGTCGTGGAGATGGAAGCACTAGCACATAAAACCCGCCATCTTTCTCCGTCTTCCGCTTGTTGAAAAAGTCTATGATAACTCAGTCCTGCCCATTTCTTGATTGTGTCATTCCAGTTCCTTCCTTGCGCTCCTCTTTTTTAACTACTCCCCCCCCCCTCAATTGTTCGTTTGGTCTTTGCAATCGAATCACTTCTCACCACGGGCCTTAACCAAGCTAGCTTGAGACGTTTAACCACTGCCAAGAGAGGCCCCTGATGTCCTGCAAATTTGTATATTTTGTCTTTGACATATTTATTAGTTGTTGTTGTTTTTAACTAATTTTTTAAATGGATCTATAGCAGTTACATTCGAAAGCCTGAATCCTTCTTTCATTTCCACAGTTGGAGTCTAACTACCACATCCTTGTAAGAAAGAAGAAAAAAAGACAACACCAGTGATTTGTCAATATTCGCCTTGACCGTGATGCTAATTTTGTTCTTTCACATCGTTTTCAGCTGAGACATGGCGGCTGTTGCCATATCAGGTCTTGTCTTGGTCTCTTTGGTACAGCTGCCATCGTTACATATGTGGGAGCCAAGATAGAAAGCTTTCAACTTCAATTTTTTTCCCCCTTTTATTTGTTTGTTGGTATGTACTTTTTATTGTGACTATTTACCAAAATTTTGCTTTTCTCCGTATTAATTTCTGTGCCATATTTACCATAGACTGTCTCTAATTTTGTAGTAAGTTCTTGTTTTGTTTCGAAACCAGCCATGAGATCAATGTCGTCTGCAAAATGTAAATCACATACTTGTCTTCCTCCAAAATGTGTTTAATTTTCAAGTGTTTCTCTCAGGATCTGTTCCAATACAAGCTGAAAAGGACAAGAAATAGTATGACACCCTGTCTCAGTCCCACCCTCGTTTTAAGAAATGTATCTATGTCATTGTGAATGAGTACTGCACTGGTATTGCACTGCTTGCATCTTTATTAAGTGCTTCAATGGTGTCTATGATGTTCTTATCGAAGTTGAAATTATTTGCCAGAGCCCAGCATGCCTCATGGTCAAATGCCCTGAAATTATGGAATAGGTCGCGTTGATGTTGTTGGTGTTTTTCTCACATTGTTCTGATGTTGAAGATTTGTTCTGTGTGCTTCTATTTTTCCGGAAACCCGCCTATTCTTCCGCTAATATGTCTCAAGATTTTGATTTTCGTCTGTTAAGCAGTATCTTTAGCATTATTTTGCTTGTGTGGGTGATGAGACTAATAGTTATATAATTGTTTCATCTTCTCTGATTTCCTTTCTTTGGCAGTGGTATGACTAACGATTGTGTCCATTCAGTAGACCACTTCTTTGTGACCCAAATTACCTGAGACACGTTTGTCATTACCTTAGTTACGTATTCTCTGCCGCATTTCGAAAGTTCAGCTGGAACATTGTCCAAACCAGGCAATTTACAATCAGGGCTTGTATGGGATGTGATGAATGATATGGCTGTTTCTCTGGCATACTGACAGAAAATAATGTTTACCCTGTTTAGGTAAATAATGCTTCTTTACCTTGGTCTGTTGTTTAAAGGGACAGCCATGCTCCTCACACTGCTTGTCACAGGTGTGTTCTTTAGCCTCATTATCCTAGACAAGAAAGGAATAAAAATCTAAGAATAAAGAAATCGGAGAGGGAGGTCTACTTGTTACTTGTTGTCCGTATCAAAATCCCAGCACATCGACCGGACCCACTAGTGCTCTGTCCTCCGATGTAGCAGGCGTCCCAGAGTCTCACTGTTTGACAGAAAAGACGAAAGGCATTCAATTCAGTTACTTATAAGATGACGATGGAAATAGCACCTGTCAGTTATTCGTTGTCTCTAGCTCCTTCACCTCAACGTCTATAGACTGCAGCGCATTCAGGTTGTCTGCCTTGTCCATAATTTGTTCTCCACCAGCCACTACAGAATTGGCAAGAGTGTCAGCTCTTTTCATTTCCTTTCTCCACTCCGGCATATACGTGCATGATAATTGCTTGAGGCGAAACTTCTTGATACTGTCAACCCATTCTAGTCGGGGTTTGCCAGTTTGGATCTTCTTAAACATGCTTTTGAGTCTGTCACTATCCATGAGTTGCTTTCTGCTCTGTCAGGCATGCAAGTGTCCACGTGATAGCTGCTTTCTTCATCGCCATGCTTTAAGTAGCTGAACTGAATGTCTTTCTTCTTTTACTGTTTCTCCATTTTACATGTGTTGTGTATGCCCGCCCAGACCATCGCCTTCTCTAGATAGGGCCTTGTGACAGATTCCGTCAGCTGAATTACGCAGGTTAACACACGTGTGTAGTTTCGGTAATTCGAGTTGACAGTGATTAGCCCAACTGCTGGTTTTTATGTGTGTAGTTGCCGTGCTTTTTATCTTTACGTTTTCGGAATACGCTATTGTTAAGTGTTAAGTGTTATTAACTATACCTTCGAAATGTTCTGTACCTGAGTGTTGCTCGAATTATGATCTTTGTCACACACCGCTCGTGTCGCGTGCTTGTTTTAAGGATTTCTCCTTGAGAACCAACAGCACTCTGAAATAGAATATGTTGAGGTTTCGGCTCGTATTGGTCTAAAGGGTTTCCAGTGGCCAATATACATCCAACATATTTCAGGAGTAGGGCAACTCAAGTTATGGCACCACAGGCGCAACTTGGCTGGACGCCCCCACTACTATAAAAAGATGGCCCCCAGGCTATGATATTGTAATACCACAGCCATGTTAACACAGATAAAGATTAATAATCACACATACATAAAAGCTAGACAGTTTTAACAGTGAAACAGGGACACCCAAGTCAGTAATGAAAACTTCGAAAGGCATGTAATAAATGCAACACATATATATCATCAAGACAATCGGAAATTTTCACAACAATTAGAGCTCAGGAATCAAAGTCAACAAGGTTGAATCAGCCAGACTCAGTATATGAGAGTATCAGTGATCATCATTACGACTCTGGGTAGACCTGGAAAAAGAGCATGAGGTATAATGTCCCAGATGTACTTATCTACGTTAAGTGGATGTCACTGCTCTTCTCAGTCCATGTTGATCTGAACAGGCTGATTCGATTGGACTGCTCCTTTTGCCGGTTGCCTTGGTGAACACAGGTACACACAGAGTTCATTCACTGTAACAACGTTTTTATACTGGAACAGAGTTCGTCTACTGGAGCCTAACAAAGCTCCCGGGGAAGGTTCTACTTGATGGATAACAAATGGATGGCCTGCAACACTGTCTGTTAGCCACTAGAGCCCACATAAGCTCCTGAAGAAGGATCTCCATCAGGGATGACAATTGGGTGGCCTGCAACCACTGCCTTTTAGCCACTGAAGCTCACACAAGCTCCTGCCATGTTAGAATTGTGGTGGTACTATTAGTCACTATTGGTGGATGGTGGCTGGTTGGATTATAAATCGTCTGCCTGACTTCCAGGGAGATATCATCCCAAGCTTTATGAAATGTCCTAGACACAAAAGGCCGCCTCCTCGAAACAGAGATAGTCGAGGCACATTTAGGAACATCAATACTTTTTGGCAGTTAGACAGGAAAATGACGCGGTACGCTGGCGTCCTTTCAAAGAAAGCAGCCCGCGAGGTTAATGCGTCGAGGAGTAAAAAGGCTTCTCGGAATTCTGAATATTAATCCAGAAAATATCTATCCTACAATTGTAAGTTTGAAAATTTAGACCTTTCAAGACAACTAGAGTGTATAGAAATACCTATTACGTCAGATAAAGGTATAAAAAGATATGAGGGACTATTTACCCACGGGACGGGTCTATATTTGAAATGTGACCTGCCCGCTAGGGGCGTTAACGTCACGAAGAATCGAATGTTTAGGGATGTGTGGTATCACTTCACGACAATCCTTCCAGTGGATATAATGTGAGTGTGTTTACATTTTCGTTGCAGAGAAAGATGGCTGAAATTGGACACCTGAGTCAACCAGTATAGTATGCGTGAAAGATTTTCTTACGTTTGATGTTATTGTATCTGATAAATACGTGTATAACATATTATTGATTATTCATGATACAAAATTTAATGAATGTCTGTCTTCATAAATTATTATATATTTTCAAGACCTGGAGTCACATATATGGGGGAAAAAATTAATAGCAACCGAAAGCTGGCTCAGTTCACTCACTAATTATCAGCATAATTAATTACCGTATACTATAGATGGTAGGCTGAGTGGTTACTTTCATCTATCCACATATGTGGATACTGGGGCACTTGACGTATGTGGGGATATTATTCCAATATTTGACGTGAATTATAGGAATATTCACCAGCTAAAATGTAAGTAGTGTCTGTTGTAGTTTATGTTGTTGTTTCTGTTTCTTCGTTGCCCTAACTAAATCCCTTGTTGCTACTTTTTCCCCATAATTTTTTTCTGGGGCGACCATAGTTTTCTATGTAGGGCGACCACAGCATCTTGGACTGAAAACGGGACACCCCACTATTATTTTGAGCTAAACGTTGGTGGGCACGAAGACTATTGTGAATACACTGGGTGGGCAAGAATACTGCTAATATACTGGCTGGACAAGAAGAAAATTGCGAATAGACAAGGTGAACAAGGATAATATTGCCAATGTCACTGGTGGCCACGAAGAATATTGTGAATTTCCTGGGTGGACAAGAAAAATACTGCGAATATCCTGGGTGGATAAGAAGAACGCTGCGAATATCCTGGGTGGATAAGAAGAACGCTGCGAATATCCTGGGTGGACAAGAAAAACGCTGCGAATATCCTGGGTGGACAAGAAGAACGCTGCGAATATCCTGGGTGGACAAGAAGAACGCTGCGAATATCCTGGGTTGACAAGAAGAACGCTGCGAATATCCTGGGTGGATAAGAAGAACGCTGCGAATATCCTGGGTGGACAAGAAGAACGCTGCGAATATCCTGGGTGGACAAGAAGAACGCTGCGAATATCCTGGGTTGACAAGAAGAACGCTGCGAATATCCTGGGTGGATAAGAAGAACGCTGCGAATATCCTGGGTGGACAAGAAGAACGCTGCGAATATCCTGGGTTGACAAGAAGAACGCTGCGAATATCCTGGGTGGATAAGAAGAAAACTGCGAATATCCTGGGTGGACAAGAAGAACGCTGCGAATATACATCATCGGCAACACAAATATTGCGAATATCATGGGTTGACAAGAAGAATAGGCTGGTTAGGTTCACTCATTAATTTTTAGGTAATTATGTAGATACATATTTTGCATTCATCAATTAAAATGTAAGAAGTTTCTGTTGTACTATCTGTTTCTATGTAGCTCTCTCTAATTATTTTTCACAATATTTTGAGTTCAAGAGACATTCTAAGCAAGTCAGTCTCCCGACTCCCTTTTGTTTCACCTCCACCCGACAAACTAGTGCGCATACAGAACGCGGCTATGCGGGTCATTCTGGGTTGCATTAGAGACACCCAAGTGGTGTGTATTCGATTCATCCTTGGTTTGCCCACTGTTGCAGATAGGCACAAAGTGCTGCAGGCGAAGTCACATCTCAGGGTAGCCGTAGACACAGACCACCCTCTGCATGAAGCTCTGGGTGTAGTTAAGGAACAGCAATTGATAAGAGAGAGGTCATGGATGGCTCAGGCAGAAGACACAATCAGACCGGTTTGCATCCTTGAGAACATTAGGCGAGGAGAAGAGTGGGTCAAAGTGCCACCTGAATAGTCAGACTTGTGTAGAGTCATAATCACGCTGAGCCGGGAATGCTGAGACTGGCCAGCAGGTGCCACAGAAATAGAAATTCAGCAATTAATTCAAGATAACACTCGCTCAGAGGATTTTATCATTTACACAATCGGTTCAGTGTCAAGAGGCAAAAGAAGTGCTTGGGGCTTCTAAGTAAAAGTTAATGGTCGACGTTTGGTGCAGGAGAGCCTAGCATATGATACCACAACATCCAGCTTAAGAATGAAAGTGGAGGCGGTCACTGCAGATTTCCGCTGGCTAGAGTACACGACACACACACACATCATGATTGTAACTGATTCAGAAAGCATGCTGAGGAAGATCAGAACAGGTATCCTTCGTGCTGAGTGGCATGCTTCGCTGCGGAGGACACGGGTGAGGAGTATTGTCTGGATTTTTTTCACTAGGGAACGCCGGTGTGTTGGGAAATGAATAGCCGGACAGACTGGCTGGCTCTGCACAACTTGGTGGAATACTGATACATGATAAGGCAGACGTGGTTAGTGCCTTGTGGGAGAGTGTGTACAGTTCGGAGGAACAGTTTGGTGAGATTGATGCAGCGGGAAGTGACGAGAGGTTTTGGCAGATGCTCGAGGCTCAGAGGAAAGGCCAGACGGACGTTTAATCAGAATGCTACTGGCACCATTAGTATCGGAACTCTTCGCTGGCTGCTGAAGATAGGGACGGAGCGCTTATGGGAATGCCCCGAGTGCTGTGATGTCGGTTCTTGAATCAAATCAAATCAAATCAAATCAAATCAAATCAAATCTATCTATCTATCTATCTATCTATCTATCTATCTATCTATCTATCTATCTATCTATCTATCTATCTATCTATCTATCTATCTATCTATCTATCTATCTATCTATCTATCTATCTATCTATCTATCTATCTATCTATCTATCTATCTATCTATCTATCTATCTATCTATCTATCTATCTATCTATCTATCTATCTATCTATCTATCTATCTATCTATCTATCTATCTATCTATCTATCTATCTATCTATCTATCTATCTATCTATCTATCTATCTATCTGTCTGTCTGTCTGTCTGTCTGTCTGTCTGTCTGTCTGTCTGTCTGTCTGTCTGTCTGTCTGTCTGTCTGTCTGTCTGTCTGTCTGTCTGTCTGTCTGTCTGTCTGTCTGTCTGTCTGTCTGTCTGTCTGTCTGTCTGTCTACGACGCTAGTGGTACTTAATCCAGCGAGCTCAATCTTAAATCCCTGATTTATTCTGTTCAAATGCAGTATTAGTGTCGTGGGTGGTCGTGTCAGTTGAAGTTATTGTGTTTGTTTTATGGCCCCACAACTTAACAAATGTTAAGGCATGTTGCCTTAGTCTGTGGTTTTGGCGTCGTGAACGCGCTTCGTAATTCCGGGCTGCCGGGTTCGATCCTAGCTGCAAACGGTTTGTCTTGCGTTGGTTTCGACAGTAGTGCCGAAAGCTGACCGTCTAGAAAGCAGTGGCAAAGTACTGAGAGTGAAATTTGTCTAGAAAAATCACAAAAGCTAAAACACGCTGGGGTTTGTTCTGCAACGTCCTGTAAAGTATACAAAACTGACGTTGGCCTTAGATTTCCCTGTCCTAATGATTTCATAATTTACAATTGCATCCGCGCTGTTGTTTTCTGATTGCGGCAAATTTTGATGATCTTTGTTTCACTAATAATTTATGCACCCTTTTAAACAAATATACAGTAACTGACACACGTGTGGAGATTGGAAATCGGCGAACAATGAAAACAATAAACCCGATACACACGAAGAAGCCAGAATTCAATTGCTAATTTCAAACAAATGGTTATGTAGCTAGCTACTCAAAGATGGAAGCAAAATATTAAGGACACAGAGCATGAATTTGGTAAGGGAGCTGTGACTTTCAGTGGTGCAGCTAAAGCGACGTCCTACGTAGGATCTGATAAACGCTGATGATGATTTTCACATGCTGTAATAACGGGTTAGATCAAGTCAACATATGTTTTTCTATTTACAGAGTAAACATGAAAACAAAGTACAATGTGTCGTGCGGTGCGGTGGTATAGAGGTTGGTAAAATCGATTTCGATGGCACCCACGACGTTTACCAGGGTTCGACACCTGCGATGGGCGATTTAGTTAAAGACAGTTCTCATGGCCTTTACACAATGGTAAGAGAGTGGCACAGACGAAGAGACTGGGCCTCCCCACGAGATATTCCCTTAAGATACATTGCATCCAGCCTCCATTGTGAAGACGGTACCATTTTGATTGTATGTATCTAATTGTCATGTGGGACAATGGGAAAGTACGGGTGTTCAACAAGAGAAGAAGCCAGGAACTAGTACATGTGTGGGAGATATGGGACTTGTATGGGGTGTGATGAATGATATGGCTCTGTTTCTCTCACACACTGACAGTAAATAAAATTTCATCCATTTAGGTAATAATGCTTCTTTACCTTGGTCTGTTGTTTAAAGGGACAGCCTTGCTCCTCACATTGCTGGTCACACGTGTGTTCTTTAACCTCATTAGCCTAGACAAGAAAGGAAAAGTGGCAGATTGCGAGCAGAAAAAAACAATTTCAGTAAAAGATCTACGCTTTACAATGACCAGTTGATTTGAGTGTGTGTATGTTTGTGTGCGCTCGTGTGTGTATGTAAGTTGCATGTGTGTACGTGTATGTGTACCGGGGTGAAGATAGGGTTCCGAAACACGTGGTCGTCTCAGCAAGTGGTCAACACAGTGTTCTGGTAGGCTGATAAAAAGTGCAGGTTGGCCGCCAAACATTTCTCCCTAAACTTTTAAAGGGGTAGAGTGGATAGTTTCTCTCATCTGGGACTGCTGTCTGTGGGATTAACAGTTCAAGGATGAGAATTAGGTACAAATCCCGGAAGCTCCGTCCAACCACAGCATTATTATGATACCAGAAGTTACGCAGCCAGTGGACAAGTCTGGCAACACAGACTATAACTGATGTAGCGGCTACATGATTCCGGCACTAGATTGCTGCAAACAGTGTGTGGTGTCGTTTGAGCTTCGCCTGTCTACATGTCGTAAAATTCCTACTTGAATGCGTCTGTCCATACTGTTTTCCGATGCTGTGTTAAGCTAGCGTATTTAGCCACCATAATGTGTTTAACATCAATCTCCAGTAGACCTGTACTAATAGTTTTACATTCAGAAGTAAAATGAGGGGGGGGGGGGGGGTTTCTACTGGAAAATCTAGAACAAGAGGAAGATGTAGAAATGTTTCAACTGAAGGCAGACTTTCATTGCAGCTGTGTATTGGGAAAACAGAAGTCTAGCTACCTGCGATAGCAAATAACAGAACTACTTGGTGTGAGATAGTTGAGAGTCTATGCATTACGGGGGCTAAAGGGCAAAACAAGAAGAAGTTTACTGTCGTGTTCTGTTTTCATTAGATTTTTTGCCAGTCGTTGTTCGTTATTCTAGCTGCCCATCTACGTTCGCCCTTATAAAGGTGGTTGACGTGCTGTGGTTTACGGCTAGACTGTGATATCTGCGCTTTTCGGCCCAGCATATTCGATTTCAGCAAATCCTTAAGTCGCATTTTACAAAACGCTTGTTAAGAAGAAGAGGGTCTATTTCCCCCCCCCCCCCCTCCTTTCCCCACCGCCGATTAGAATGTTGTTTACTTCTTCGTTTCCACTGCAGTACTTCTTGGCTTCTTTACATAACTGTCACTAACACTTTTCGCTTTCTAGGGAGCCATAATGAGGGATAGTATCATGTAAAAAAGGAGCACTAACACAAACACACACACACAAATTGTATCTAGAACAACGCAACGACAATGTTAACAGCGCGCAAACCTAAGTTCAACAGATGCTGTTCGTTAGCCGAAAACATAGTGCCAAAGCTATGTTCATGCGTTCATAGGCCTAGGCACTGTTCGTCTCAAAATTTGTTCGGAAACTGTGTTCGTAAGCCTATTTTGATCGCAGCTATAGGAGTTCGTGACCTGAGATATCTCTATATATTTTTATATGTTCTTGCCTTTCAGCACACTAGAAGTAATAATAATAATGTTTATGATTATTATTATTACTATATGCTCAATGGCAAGTATATATAATTATATACTTGAAATAATATGACATGTATAAACAATCACTTTAAAAGATAATGCGTCATAAAAAAATTATTGCGTGGTCTGGCTTTTCAGCATCCGCCCCCCCCCCCCAATCACACCGCCCCGCTTCCCACCTTTCCATAAATCTGCCTAAACCAATTTTAACTCGGGGGAAAGGATGAGCCTAATGCATTCTTCCTGGCGGCGCGCCTGTATTACTATTTCAGTACTCCTCCCCCTCTCTCTCTGGTTTTTACTCACCACGTATCTCTTCGTCCTCTTTATTCTCCTTCTCTCTCTCTCTCTCTCTCTCTCTCTCTCTCTCTCTCTCTTTCTCTCTCATTCTCGCTCTCTCTCTCGCTCTTACTGTGTCCCTTTCTGTATGGTTTATCAATTTGTATCTTACTCTGTCTTGTTTCACTCTTCTCTCCTCTTTAAATGTTGTCTGTCTGTATGATTGAACAACCTTAAAAGTCTATGGTTAAGCACCAGCAAGGAGATAAAAATTAGAATTTTGAGAGCATGCATCTTCCCTGTGGCTACATACGGATGTGAGTCGTGGACTATCTCTCAGTCCTTAAGAAAGAGAATAGGGGCTTTTGAGCTGAAATGCTATAGAAAGATTCTCAGAATATATTGGACAAAGAAGATGAGAAATATTGACATCTTAAAAGATCTGAACATCAAGGAGGATTGGCTAATAAACAGCATCCTTTCTCGAAAGCTGAAATATTTTGGTCATATCAAGCGCCACGATGGATTGGAAAAAATTATAGCAGAAGGCACGGTACCAGGAAGGAGGGGCAGGGGCCGACCGACACGAAGATGGGCACAGGATATCAGTGACTCCTTGAGTGTGAAAGTTCATGAGGCGGGGGAACTGGCAAGAGACCGAGTTTCTTACAGGCGGACTGTGATGAGAGCGACGTTCTGCAAAGGATCTGCTGCATGATGATGATGTCTGTATCTCTCTCTTTCTCACACACAAATACAAATACACACACATACATATACACACACACACACACACACACACACACACAGTTGGCTGGTCTAAAGACTTCAGAACGTTTATGACTTTCCAGTGGACTGACAAATAATATTTCAGTGAAGCTGATACTGCTTAGCTGTTTAAAAATATTTTATCATTCCTTGTGTGACTGCTAGTAACTTGTACCCGCTCTCTGTGCTAGCCGCCTGATTGACATTATCGTCGTCAAAAGTTTTTAACTAAACCATGGAGGGGAGCTTTCTGTCAAAGTGAGAAAATTAATGTCAAGCGTGCATCTTTTTCTTCTGTGTTCGAACTTTAAAGGGGCGGTTTGCACCTTGTTTTGTGGTTTACAGCTGGGCTGTGCTATTTTTCCCTTCTGGCCCAACATATCCGATTTCAGCAAACAACTAATTTGTCGTTATTCTGTTGTTGTTGTTGTTGCTGTTGTTGTTGCGACACGCTTGTTACTGGGTCACAGAATTGACATTGGGTAATGGAGGGAAAATATAAAATACACAAATGAGAGTTACATGTCTGTATCACCTTACTGATTTTTTTTTTTTTAAGTATCCAAACGAGTCTACAGTGAACAAACTATTTATATACAAAAGACTGCACACAAAAACTACAAAATTATGCTAGAAAGTTTCCAAAGTTTACAAACAGGCAAATGCTACCAGGTAAGATCAAG
This sequence comes from Candidula unifasciata, assembly GCA_905116865.2. NCBI lineage: Eukaryota > Metazoa > Mollusca > Gastropoda > Stylommatophora > Geomitridae > Candidula > Candidula unifasciata. The sequence continues at coordinate 114,231 of CAJHNH020000282.1, read as the reverse complement.
CACTACGCACTGTGCAGGTCTTAGAAGGACAGTCAGCTACCTCTTGCTTTGATTGGAAATAAATTAAAAGAATTGCATGAAGGGCATTTTCAATTATTTATTAGGTGTGCTATTAAATAATATTGTGACAATGTGACCATTACGTTTATCTGATCAATCTGCACCCAAAAAATATATATATATATATTTTAAATCTTTCGCTTGATTATTAATTACATTTACCGGCATTTAAAAAAAAAAAATTGGGAGCTACCATTTTCAGTCAATAATTGCGTTATACAATTCGCAATACTGCGGCAATGTAACCGCTAAGTTCATCTCACAAATCTGCACACAACAGCTATATGGTTCATATGCTTTCGGCCATTACTTATTACATCATCACGCATTATTAACTAGGTTGACTATTTAATGTTAAAGCAGCAGTGTGACAAACATGGTGCGCATTCACTCACTACCAACGTTAAAAAAAAACATGGTTTCAATGATTTTCTGTAAGCTAGTGTTACATTTTTGTTACTTCCAGTTATATTAATAGACTAGCTGTGCCCTGCCACGCGTTGCTGTGGCCTCGAATGGTGAAATGTAGAAGAAAGAAAGTAGCTCTCAGCTAACAATGTCTGTCATAACCCTCACCTGCCTTCCCTCTCCCCTCTCCCTCTCCGAAGGATTGAAAAATCATCCCTGGCGAAAGTAGTAAAATAGAAATAGTTAGGAAATGAGAACTTGAAAATAATGTTTTAAGCTCTCTCAGGTAACAGTGTCTGGCATCATCCCCCACCCCTCCCTCACTAATCATATCATCCTCGCCGAAGGATGGAAAAGTCATCATGTGACAAAATATTGTAACTAAATTGGGCTTTGCATCTGTGTCCACCCAGAGAAAAATGGATAGCATTAATATGTACTGAGAAGTAAATTTGGCCAGTGTAACAGCTACCACATCACCCATCCAGTACCAGTACTACTGCTACCACTACCACCACCACCTTCAGAACAAACACACAAAAACAGTCACTACTGTTTGTGCAGGTCGGTGTAACCAGAGGAGTTAGCGAAGCATATTGTCGACACGGACTGTTTAGTGTAATTGAGCTCCCAACAAAGAAAAAGAAGGAAAAAAAAACTCCATCACCTAACCAGTGATGGAACCCACAGTAATAGTCCGTTCTATACTCACAAATAGCGGAAATAACAACCCCCACCCGTCATCTCTCCTCTCCGAAGGGACGAATGTAAAATGACCTTGGCATCCCTGTCCACCCAAAGTAAACTGGACTGTAAGCAGCCTTAGTTAACAGCTTCTGTCATCAACGAATAGTGAAGCGTCGCGGGGAGGATAAATGGGACTTTACTGAAATCGGATGTCTTTGGGCGAAAAGTGCAGATATCGCAGCCTAGCTGTAAACTACAACACAACAGCCCTCTTGAGGGAAAAAGAAAAATTAGCACCCAGTGGGTAATCGAACACCGGTCAACCGCGTGAAGGGCAGAATACTTACAACTATACTACCTAAGATTGAATAGTGTGGGTTCGATATCACAGCCTAGCTGTAAACCACAGCACAACGTGCCAACCGTCCTCTCAAGGACGAACGAAGATTACCCGTGACATGACCAACATCACGTCGCCGCTATCGCAGGCTAGCTGTAAACCCCCAAACCGAGCGGGGAAAAGTCGTAGATATCGCAGCCTAGCTATAAACAACAACGTGCCAGCCGCCTAGTTAAGGGCAAAAATAAAATATTTAATCACCCAGCGGGGCATTGATCGCCGGTCACCCACGTAACACGCAAAATATACAGCTACGCTACCAAGGACTCATGCATCTGCCCAATTATATCTCCCTCTCCGAATGATTGAAACATTATTATGTGGCGACCTTGTTAAAATAGAAAAAGTTAAGAAATGAGAACTGTGAAATAATGTTTTAAGCTCTCTCAGTTAATAGTGTCTGGCATCAACCCCCCTTAACACCCCCTCCCCCCACCCCGACAATCATATCATTCTCTACGAAGTATGGGAAAGTCATCGCCTGACGAAATATTGTTGGTAAATAGAGCTTGGCATCCGTGTCCACCCAGACAAAAATGGGTAGCATAAATATGTACTGAGAAGTAAATGTGGCCAGTGTAACAGCTACCACATCATCCTTCGAGTACCAGTACTACTGCTACCACTACCACCACCACCGTCACAACAACACAGCATCATAGAACGGTCACTACTGTCTGTACAGGTCGTTGTAGCCAGAGGAGTTGGCGCCGCATGCTGTCGCCATGGACTGTTTAGTTTAAGTGTGTCCCCGACATAAAACTCCATCACCTAACCAGTGGTGGAACCCACAGTTATATTCCATGATATAAAAATAATAGTACACTATACTCACAAATGGCGGAAATAAAAACCCGCACTCGTCATCTCTCTCTCTCTCTCTCTCTCTCTCTCTCTCTCTCTCTCTCTCTCTCTCTCTCTCTCTCTCTCTCTCTCTCTCTCTCTCTCCCCGAAGGGACGATATTTAATTACCCTTGGCATCCGTGTCGACCCAAACTAAAAGGACCGTAAGTCTTCTTAGTTAACAGTTTCTGTCATCAACGAATAGTTTTTGATCAAGTTAAAAGTCGGGGGAGGCTAATTTGGACTACTGAAATCGGATGTCTTTGCGCGTAAGGCGCAGATGTCGCAACTTAGCTGTAAACCACAACACAGCGTGCCAATCGCCCTTTTGGGGGAAAAAGAAAAATTAGCACCCAGCGGGGAATCGAAGACCGTGCATCCGCGTGAAGGGCGGAATACTTACAACTCTACAACCGAAGACTGAAGACTTTAGGTCAGATATCGCAGCCTAGCCGTAAACCACAACACAACGTGCCAATCGCCTTCTCAAGGGCTAACGAATATTACCCGTGACATTAACATTGAGCATCACGTCGCCGCTATCGCAGGCTAGCTGTAAACCCCAAAATCGAACGAAAAAAAGCGTAGATATTGCAGCCCGGCTATAAACCACAACAAAATGTGCACTCACCCAGTTAGGGTTGAAAAAAACAAATTATATCACCCAGCGGGGAATCGAACCCCTATCACCCGTGTAAAAGGCGAAATGCTTTAACCAACTAGGCTACTAAATACTCAAGCATTTAGTAGAAATGACAGTATATAATAATAATGCGCAATTCGGTGGTACACAAAGGTGGCCATTCGACTAAACACAAATACGGGCCGGCAACGAAATAACTAATGAGATGATCGTTGCTGGAGCTACGTCGCTCGTGGTTTGTACAAAACTCATACACACAAATACGCGTGGAGTCTAAGGCAACGTTGTGTAAATATTTGACAAATGTCGGATTTTGATCCTAGGGAAAAAGGCATCTTTTGGCAGCCCTGCTCAGCAGTCAAAGGCAGCCAATCAACTAAAAACAAATCCGGGCGGGCAACGAAGGAAATAATGATTTGACCGTTGCTGGAGCTACGTCTTTCGTGGTTTTTGCGATTCTATGACAAAAAAAAAATCACTCTTTGTGTCAGAGGAAACGTGTGAAAATTTGAAAACAATCGGTTCAGTAGTTTCCGAGTTTAGAGCTAACAACATAGGAACATTAACATTTTTATTAATATAGATAGACACTTAAACATTTATGTAATACAACATTTTTGCACACACACATTCTATACTCTATTTGCAATTTGGCATCGTTGGCACAAACACAGTGAGCGAAAGTTGCGAAGGCCACCCTCTTTCCCTTTTTAAATGCACTATAGTAGCCACTGGCAGGTCAGTATCTTTATTGTACATTATTTAGATCAGTACAAAAGAGAAGAAGCTTAGTAAAAGACGCAAGAGTAATTCCTAACATCTCTTTAAATACAGACCATCGACCGCTGATCGTATATCTAAGCGAAGCAACAATTAACAAAAAACCAAAAACATCAGTACGTACCTCAATGATTGACATAAGACACTTAAGCAATCTAGACAACCAAGCAAAAGTACAGGCAGAAATGACGGCGAAGATGGCTGAGCTAATAACATCAAGTGACAATGTGGAAGCTGCGTGGCAAAAATTTAAGAACACTCTTCTGAACTGCCTAACAGCACTCTGTGGTATTAGATACACAGGAGGAACGTTCAGGAAAAAAACAGCATGGTGGAATGATAACGTAAAACAAGCAGTGAAATGTAAAAAGGAGCAATACAAGAAATGGCTAAGATCCCGCTCAGATGACGATTATATCAAGTACAGAATTGCCAGGCGACAATCTGCAAGAGAAATTAAACAATCCAAGGAAACATCCTGGATCATGTATGGGGAAAATCTTACCAAAATCTGTGCTAAATCTAGTAGACAGTTTTACAAAACCATTGCAAAAATGAGGACTAGAGATGAACCATTCCAGCCATCTGAATATGTCAATGATAGTCAAGGCAAACCCATACATGAGGAGGGCAAGATCAGAGAAAGGTGGAAAGAATATTTTCAGACTCTTCTGAATGTAACAGGAAATGAGGAAACAGTACCATTCACACCCAGATGTACAAACGAGGAACAGCTTACAATAATCGAACAAGAAGTCAGAGAAGCAATCAGATGCAGTCCCAAAAATAAGGCATCAGGTGTTGATGGAATATCAGCCGAGGCAATACAGGCTTGTGGAGAAATTGGAGTCACCTGGCTACTCCACATATTTAGGAAAGCCTGGAATGAAAGAACTGTACCAATAGACTGGCAAAGAGCTCTTATAGTCCCAATTTGGAAAAGAAAAGGCAATAAGCAAGATTGTAACAATTACAGAGGCATCTCTCTTCTAAGCCACGTAGGAAAAATGTTTGCCAAAATTCTGGAACAACGAATTAGATCCGTTGTAGAACCGATCCTGAGCCCATCACAGGTCGGATTTAGAAAAGGAAGAGGGTGTACTGACGCTATTTTTGCTTTAAGACAAGTTAGCGAAAAGACAATAGAACACAGACATCAAATGAACATCGCTTTCATAGATCAAGAAAAAGCTTTCTATAGAGTAAACAGAAATTTATTATGGAAAGTTCTTGAAAACTACGGTATAAATGGAACAATTTTAGATTGTGTTAGGGCTATTTATAGACAAAGTGAAAGCGCCATTAGAACAAGAGCTGGCATCACAGACTGGTTCCCAGTAACATCAGGAGTAAGACAAGGTTGTGTATTATCACCTTTACTTTTCATAATATTTATGGACAATATTAATAAAATAGACATAACACCAACAGATGTCGATAAACAGGAGGACTTCAATGAGCTGCTCTTTGCCGACGATCAATGCATATTTCACAGTGATAGTAAACAGCTGCAAGACCACATGAACCTACTACACGACAGTTGCCTCAAGCATCATATGAAGATCAATACTGAAAAGACAGAAGTCATGAGCATAAGTAGAGAGCAACAGACCATCGACATAAAGATTCTAGATCACAGCCTAAAACAAGTGCAAGAATTTAAATACCTGGGAAGTATCTTTACATCCAATGGTAAAATAGACAGAGAGATTGAAGCAAGAATCCAACAAGCCAACAATGTCGCATACCAGCTTGCCCCAATTTTAAAACACCCTGCTGTCCCAGCTGAGATAAAAAGACAAATTATAAATACAATCTTTATACCGACATTAGGTTATCAATGTCAGACTTGGACATTAACAAAAGAACATGAGAGAAGACTAACCACCTGTGAAATGAGATGTTTGAGAATGGCTGCGAATAAAACCAGAAGAGATCGAGTGAGAAACGATGTGATCACAAGAACTATTGGAACCATACCCATCGTTAAATTTATTGAGAAGCAAAGAATGAAATGGTTTGGTCACCTAATGAGAATGGAACCAACGATGCCAGCATCAAGAGCATACAACATGAAAATCGAAACAACAAGAGGCAGGGGAAGACCAAGAAGAAGATGGATTGAAGGAGTCACGGACAACTTGAGACTTCATAACATCACGGCATATGAAGCGACTGAGCGCGCCCTGGCTCGGTTGCCGATCATCTGATAGACTGCGACGCCTAGCGGCACAAGCAGATTTTGACAAAAGAAGAAGATTTAGATCAGTAGGGATACGACGTTTACCATGATATCCCAATGATTCACAGGTTTTTCTAAGAATATTTCATGATCTGTACAAGATTGTTGGCTTCAGCACAACTAGTCGCCTAAAATGTTGGTATCAAACAAACGCCATCTTGCTTGCTGACAAGCGGTCAGTTTGTGTTCAGGAAAGTGCTTCTCGGGAAAGTGGCGCGCCCTCATTATTATCTTTCATTTTTAGTCTCATTGAAATTGCCCCATCTCTACCTTTTTGTTGGTTGACCATGCGTGTTTCTTTTTCTAGGAGCCACAAGTGGCACAACTATTCTTTCTAGACCATTGTGACATTCAATATGATATCTAGGTTGTATCTCGTATTAACTCATTCCTGATTTTATCAAGTCTGCTCACCCCTACAGTCTTTCTCATACACCTCATTTCAACTGTTAATAATTGTCTTTTATGTTTTGTTGTGAGTGACCACGTCTGGCACTGATAGCATAGGGTGGGAATAAATATGTTTTGTATGAGATGTTTCTTTGTGCTGATTGGGATTGCTTTTTTGCTGTAAGAGGGATTTAGGTGTCCCAATACTTGGCGTGCTTTATTGCATCGGGTGTCAATTTCTTTGTCCAATTTACCATCTTCAATTAATGTTGTTTCAAGATATTAAAACTCAGGTGCTGGTTTAGTATATGTATGCTCTAATGCTATATTTAAAACTGATCTACATGTTCCATTCCTGGATGTATGAGATGTTGCCTTAAATTCATGGCTGTATCTGCAATCACCGCCTGGTCGTCAGCAAAGCATAATTCGTTAATGCTATTATTATTTTCGTTCCTGTGCCTGGCATCCTTTCTGATACCGTCAATGTAGGTGAAGAACAGGAGTGGTGATAAGACACATTTCTGTCTTACTCCAGATGTTACCTTGAATGGTTTAGATGTTCCCTAATTTATTCTAACTACCCTTCTGCTATATCTTTTTAAGCTTTTGCAAACTTCAATGAGGTTGTCACTTACTCTATATCGAGCCATTTCTTTCTATAATTTGTGTATATCTACCCTTAACAACTTAAAAAACTCAACAACTGTTTAGGTACATTTCAAAGCAAAAAGAGGGGCGTAAGTCACGAATGTGTACTGTCACCTGATTTGTTTTCAATATACAGTGAATATATAATGAGATCTTTAATTGAAATGCCCGGAATTGTGGTTGGTGGGCACAATATAAAAAATTTACGTTATGCTGATGACACGGTCTTGATAGCAACAAGTCAGAAAGAACTACAGGAAATGATAGACATTGTGGGGTTAGAAAGTGAAAAAATGGGCCTCAGTTTGAATAATGGGAAGACAGAAGTAATGGTGGTATCAAAGAAACGAATCATTCCTAAATGTGTAATAAAAGTCGATGGTGTTATTTTAGGACAAGTAGAGAAATTTAAGTATCTGGGCACACGGATAACATCAGATGGAAGATGCATAACTGAGATAAGCAGCAGATAAGGACAGACAAAAACTGCATTTTATAAAATGAAAAGCGTCTTGTGTAATACATCCTTGTCATTGAGAGTTAGAAAAAGAATTATTGCTTGCTACATACATCCAGTTTTAACATATGGTTGTGAATCCTGGACAATCGGTAGGCAGGCCAAACAATTTCTAGAGGCCTCAGAAATGTGATTTTACAGAAGAAAGCTTAGAATACCTAGGACAGCCGAAAAGAGTAACCAAGATGTTTTGAAAGAGGCGAGAGCCCGAAGACAACTTATCACAGACTTCAGAAGGAGACAGTCATCATTTTTCGGCCATGCTATGAGAAAAGGGAAAATAGAACATGTTGTGACCACTGGAAAGATCTGTGGAAGGAGGGATAGAGGAAGACAACGAGAGAAGATGCTTGACAGTCTTGTTGCATGGCATGGAGGAGTGTCGGCACACGAACTGATACATTCTGCAGGTGATTGCAGATTATGGAGAGGCATGATCCCGCCTCTTTCAAAACCTCTTGGTTGCTCTTTTTGGCTGTCCAAGGTATTCTAAGCATTCTTCTGTAAAACCACATCTCTAAGGCCTCAATTAAAAATTCTCTTTCTCGTTAAAATGACAAAGAAAGATAACATAATATGGTCTTCATTTTGTACAATGCCACCTTTACTTGAGCTGTTCTACATTTAACATCTTTTAACTTCTTTAATACATCTTCCGTCTGCTGTTATCAGGATACCCAAGCATTAAACAAATCAACTTGTTTGAAGTTTGTGAAGCTTACAAGTCGTTATCTCCGCCCCAATATGGGTTGCATTGTTTGTCATTATAGTCCCCTCCCCCTTTTTTCCCGGCTGTCGTGGGGTGGGAGATACTATAACCTAAGGGTTGAACGGGGTTTCTGGAACCTGTGGTAAGGGAATTCTTATCCAAATTGTTGTGCTTTATGTCAACAGTTGGTCATCGGCCTTGTGATGTTCTACGTTACTCACTCACTTATAGGACATATTTTTATCCTCTGTGTTTGGTTTCCTGTCATTTGTTTTTAAAAAGGGTCATATGCAATGCTTACATAAAATATTCAGGTCATCGATATATATGTAGAGCTTACATGATATTGACGGCATTCATAGATAGATTCTCACAATAATGGACCAAGAATGTTGAATGTTGAATTAAGAATCGACATCGCAGCACTTGGGGTACTCCCATAAGCACTCCGTCTCCATCTTCAGCAGCAAGCGTAGAGTTCCAATTCCAATAGCACCAGTAACTGTCTGTATATCTGTCTTGCCCTTCCCATGAGTGTTGAGCGTCGAGATCACCTGATGACTCCTCGTAGCGCAATGATCTATCTGTGCCCCCTCACTGTTCACTCCCTCCCAAATTGCCATCATAATATCCAACTTGTCACACATCAAGTCACCACCAAGTAGAGCAGAGCCGGCCAGTCTATCTGCCTGCTCATTTGCACAAACACCGGCATGACCTAGAGAAAATATCCAAAGGATGCAAACAACCCGGGACCTCTGAGGTGATGCTTGCCGCTCTGCACGGAGAAAGCCTGTCTCCACCTTTCTCAACATGCTCAGTTACAATTACGACATGAGTGTACAGCTGATTCTCAAACCGGAAGGCAGCAGTGATTGCCCCCACCTCCATTCTCAAACTAGAGGTTGTGATATCATATGCCAGTCTTTTCTGCACCAAGCGACGTCCGTTCGCTTTTGATATGAGTTCCCGTGCACTTCGTATGGCCTTCAATACAGACCAAGTAGAAAAGAAACACAGAAATGCTAAAGGATCTTTATATCAAAGAAGACAGGCTATAGTAAACAGCATTCTGACTTCCTGTAAAAATTTAGGATACGGCAGGCATAATGTAAAGCTTATAAGTTTTGTGTTTTTGTTTTTGCTTCCGACAGCGCTTTGCTAATGCAGTTCCACATTTGGACGGTAGTCTATGGTTTCGCTGCCTGAGCTACTGAGTTTAGTACTTTAGTGCAGCCCTGTGAGCTGTGGTTCTCACCCTACCCCCCCCCCCCTTTTTTTTCCCCACCCCGTGAAATGCCTTTCATTTGTACAGCAATGGAGTCGTGGTAGTCAGTATGGGGTTTACGTGTGAGCCGGTGAAGTACCCTACGTAATAATCCTACATGTGTATAGTAGCAAACTCAACGTGACCACTATTCTATCAACGACAAACTGCATTTTTTATTCCGACTTCCGACTGTTAGCTTTGACGCCTCTAGCAACAGAAATTTGCATTTACAGCGTGCGCAAATTTCTCGATTATTCCGGGACTATAATTGTTTGTTCATCAGTTTTTCAAATGCGACAGTGAGGGACATTTCATTTGATTTGTACTGGCACATGAACGGAGCAAGTATGGGGAACCCCGATTGTTGTGATGTTGAAACGTCGACTAAGACTAAAATTAAACAGCCTAATAACCTCGGAAACTCAAATATTGTGGCCATATACAGCACCACGGCCGACTAGAAAGAATAGTAGCAGAAAGCGTGGTACCAGGAAAGAGGGGCAGCGGTTCACCATCATGATGATGGCTACAGAACAAACGTGATACTTTGGGTAGGGAGATGGGCGAGGCGGGAGGTCTAGCAAGGTACTGGGTTTATTTCAGACAGGCTGTAATTAGAGCACGTTCTGTAAAGACTTGCTACATGACGATGACACCTTTGTCACCTTTTTTTTAAACAGCAAAGGAAACCGCTCATTGACAAAATCGAACGTTTCGAGCCTCCTAGTTGTATGTTGTATTTAGCGAATTCGTGTTGTAAATTAGCCCTCTCAATCAGGAAACATCTCAATCATCCACAGTCACAGCTGGAGTAAGGCTAGTTTTATCATCATTCTTACTTATCACCTACATAGACAGTATCAGCACACAACTGCAAAGACTAGGAATAACAATGTTAGTAACATAAACGAACTAATCTTTGCTGATGACCAGGCTTTGAAAGCTGACACAGACATGCAATTGCGACATCTCATACCCTAAATAAGGAATGTTTACCAAACATAGTTTTAGAATCGACAATGAAAAGATAAGGTAATGGGGAGAAAAAAGCAGATTGTTTATAAAGTAGCAGAGAGCAATGGTATTAAACATATCTGGAAATAACTTTTACCGAAAAGGGCAAACTGGATAAAGAAATTAACATCTGATACAGTAAGGCAAACCAAGTACTGGGACATCTCTCTCTCTCTCTCTCTCTCTCTCTCTCTCTCTCTCTCTCTCTCGCTCTCTCTCTCTCTCTCTCTCTCTCTCTCTCTCTCTTTTTTTTTCTCCATTTCTCTCTCTCTGTCTCTCTCAGTGTTTCTCTCTCTCTGTCTCTCTCTCTTTCTGTCTCTCTCTCTTTCTCTCTCTCTTTCTCTCTCTCTCTTTCTATCTGTCTCTCTCTGCTGCCGCTTGAAAGCACAAGACAATCTCAGTCAGCACAAAGAAACATCTCATGCAACGAGGAAAATTCGGCACATAACTAATTCTGAATTACACACAAAGACAGCCAAAAAAAAAAATGGCTTGCTCACTTAGAGAGAATACCTTGTGACGCCCTGCTATATAGGCAATTATCAACACAGGACTGCGACGGAGAGCAAAGGGTAGATCAAAAACAAGATGGAAAGATAACATCACAGAAACTCTACACCACCAAGACGTTTCTATGATCGAAGCGGCCAGAGGAGCAAAAATGACAACCTGATATTTTCACCCAAAGCGGTACAAGAGGTAATCAACAAAAAGGTGAAGAATTAGCTCCAAGTTAGGATCGGCAATTTCCAAGAACAACAAATCTGTGAACTTTTTAATACACACAAGTAGTCAGATGTTTATAATCTGCGACAACGCCAGGAGTACAAGTTTTCTGTTCAAAACTTATATCATTTTAATAGATCTAACAAGGCTTCCGTCGCAACAGGGTTGTCACATCTGAAGAGCCTGGTTATCAAGACAGTCGCATCTGTTAACATCCGTGGACGCAACACTGAAAAAATACAAAAGTAGACAGACAGATTCCACATAGTTATTAAATATGCAGATTTCAGTTTTACATATTTAAGTTGAGTTGTCATAAATTAACATCACAGCACTAAGGGCATCCCCATGCGTGCTCGGTCCTCATCTTCAGAGCTCCAATACGTATGGTATCGGTCACAATCTGGTATTATACTTACAGATCACACTTTACATATAAGAATCTCTATTGTCGTTCTCTGCCTAATACTGGCAGCCACGGCAATAGTGTGAGCTGTTAGCTTGCTGCATGGTGAAACATGCTGAGTTTCAGCAGGTTGTTAACTCTATCTATCCATGTTTTACTTGGATTTCCGCTGCCTCTTGATGATTCAATTCTCATGTTATATGCTCTTGCAACCGGTGATACTGGGTTAATTCTAACAAGTGGCCAACCCATTTCAATCTTCGTTTCTCAATAAATCTATTTACAAGTGTTGTTCTCACTATTCTACTGATATCTTCGTTTCTTTTGTGATCTCTTCCTTATGTTGACAGCTTTTTTTTTTTTTTTTTTTTCAAAGTCTTATTTCGCATGTGGTTAGCTTCCGCTTTTGTTCTTTTGTTTGGCCAGGTTTGGTATTGGTAAAACAATGTTGGTGCAAAGATTGTGTTTATGATTAGTCGTTTGGTTTCCATTAGCATTGCTGGTTGTTTCATTGTTGATAAAACCTGAAAGGTAACACTGCTTGTTGGATTCTGGACTCGATCGCTCTGTTCAGTCTACGATTGGCTGACAGGTTCAGACAACATCTTTTGGATATTCAGAACGGTGAATGGAAACCATTACCATTACACTTCAGTTCCCAGGATCGCCAAGGTGTCCACGACATGGAGGTGACAGCCATTAAATCTAGCAACTCCAGCAGCAGAGTCCGCAAGTGTCCTGAAAATCACTTTATTTTCACTTTGGGCACTTTAACATCTAGAGGACCAAACTGCCCAAACACATTTTTATCTAAAATCCTAGGGACTGAACTGCCCACACAGTTTTATCTATAACCCTTTAGTTAAGGCCCCTGGAATTGCCCAGGGGTATTTATTCTCCTGTCCCACTTGTTTCGTCAGTCAACTGACGAGACAACGACCTGGCTGCTTTGAGATACTAAGTTAAGTGATTGTTGGGTATTTGTGTGGTAGAGTTTTATTTATGTATGTGCTAATAAAGGCTCCATAGCCGCAACATTCACGTTGTATTTGTGTTCGTTATACTGTGAAGCATGCTGATATACTTTTTGTTCGGTTTTATATCTCTTCTTGTCTAGTCTGCCATCTGATGTCAAGATGCTTCCAAGATATTTGCATTTCCTCGTCTGTTTTAGTGAATGTTCGTCTATTATCATGTCGATATTTTGATGTTCCCTTTAAATGCATGATTTATGTGAGTTTTTTCTCCTCCCAATGTTGACCTTCATGTTGTTCTTGAGACAACTATTGTCGGGTGCCCTAATGGGTTCCTGTAGTTGTTCGCTTTTATTGTAGAATATGTATTGATCGTCGACTAATAGCAGCTCGCTTTGTCCAAAACCAAAAGCCAAAACGTTTTGATTTAATTAAAATACCAAGTGATTACGGCATTGAGGTTAAAAACAAATTTAAGGCACTCATGACAGTGCAGGGGAATATGACAAATGAAGCAAGAAACAGCATTATCTCAACAGCTCAAAACATGATCTCTCAAAACGACACAAGGAACATATTTACAGTACAGGAATTGAGTTGAGTTAAGCTGAGTCAAAAATTAACATCACACCACTCAGGGCATTCCCGTGTATGCTCCGTCCTCGTCTTCAGCAGCCAGCGCTGAGTTTTAATACTGATGGTACCGGTTATATGTGCGTCTTGCCTTTCTTCTGAGTGAATTGAGCCGGTCAGACCCTCTGGTTACACACAGGTGACTCATTCTCTCCAGGTCATAATAATATTCTATCTCTACAGATTTCATTGCTTGTTCCCAAAGGACCTTGACCACATCTGCCCTGTCATATCTGTCACAGACCTCTGGGTGACCTTGCTGGTCCGTGGCTCGTAACTGGGCCTATGACAGACAAACTAACCTTTGACACACACTGAACCCGAACGCACACAGAGCACACACGACAATCTTTATTGTAAGTACAGGTAATACAATAGACAGTTGACTTCCCGCTGTGTGGCCACCTATTGCTTGGACCCTCTGGCCGAACGAGCTTTACAATCGCCTCGTTCTCCAGTCCGTTCCACAAGCAATCTCCTGGTGCACAAACCACACTGGCACGAGATACGCTCTTACCTATCGACACACTGACCAACCAAACTGTCACAGCCTCTGTCTAGTGCAGGGTCAGAGTGTCAAGGTTAGACATTCTCTCACAGAACATGTACCTACACGAATTAACTGGTCAGAAGTAACTGGAACCTATTTACCTCTTATGGCACAACATAATACCTTGTACCAGTTAAATACACAACACAAAAACTATCATATTCTAACAGAACACTGTACATAATCTATGCAGTCACTAACAGAAATATCCTAACTCTAATATACTATCACTGTCTCGCTAACACGTCTGCTCTCTCTGACCGCTGTACACAGAATCTCCCGTGTTCCTTTCACCTCGTGTCTTTTGACCCGTTCACCAGCTCAGTCCCAAAAGGGGTAATCGTGTTGGGGACTTGTCTGCAACCGGGTTCACCCTTTCTTGTCGGGACCAAGCGATTTATCCTGAGCGCTGGTTTCACCGTGTAATAACAGAACAGACTTGACCAGTCACGGCCCTGACCTTTGTGTCAACTCTGGGGTGTCACCACAACACACACACCCTACGGTGTAGTCTGTTCCGCCACTGACTGTACTCATAGGGTTGTGACATTACATCAATTCACCACCCAGTGGTGCAGATCCAGCCAATCTGTCTGCCTGGTCAGTACCCACCACGCCGGCATATTCTGAGAAAAGATCCAAAGTATGCTCACTACCCGTGACCTTTCCAATGAAGCTTGCCACTCTGCGCAAAGCATCCATGTCTTCACCTTTCTCCGCATGCTTTCAGGGTCTGTTACAATTACGACATGTGTGTGCATCTTGTTATCTAGCGACCTGAGAGATGCAGTTACCGCCTCCACCTCCATTCTCATGCCATTCTCTTATACATCCCGGGATTAGCCGCATAGATTCATTCTGTATAACCTCCAGTTTCTCTAGCTGACTCTTCGAGAGTGAGTAACCCCAATCCATAATCAATTACTGAGATGATTAGGTGCTGGTAAAGTGTAAACAGCATTCTCTGTTACACGTCCATCGCTGCAATAATCTTTAGTGCATTTAGACCCCTTTGAGCCCTTGTCACAAAAACCCCCTCTATGTGATCCTTGAAAGAAAAACTTATGTCAAAGTTGATTCCCAGGTACCGCAGTCTGCTGTCACTTTTGATGTCCCTGCCATTTATTTTGAATCTGGGAACATCAGCTTAAAAAAGCCAGTTGTCCAAAGAACAAACACGACAGTTGTCTTTTCTGTGTTGATTACAGCACTCATCTCTGTACACCAGTCAATCACCTCATCTACTGTCGCCTGTAACTCTTTAGCTATTTAACTGCGATCTCTCTCTCTCTCTCTCTCTCTCTCTCTCTCTCTCTCTCTCTCTCTCTCTCTCTCTCTTTCCTATATACGAGAACATCATCTGCATATGTCAATATTCTGCCAACTTCAGGTGTTTCCAGGTAGGCAATCTTGATCGTAAAAACATTGAACTGTACAGGTGAAATTGCAGATCCATGTGCTAGTCATGGAGATAAAATACATTGTTCAGATGTCCATGAACCCAGGCGGAGAGCTACCCGATGAGTATACAAAACAGCTGCTATCCAGTTCATCAACTTAGGACAGACTACCTTCTCTATAAGCCCTTTTATCAAGATATTGTATCTGACTCTGTTGTAAGCGTCTTCTAAATCGAGTGCCGCTGCCACCCTTTCCTGTCTGTTCTGAAAGCCCTCGAAGATTTCAAAGGCAAAAGTAGCTGCATTTGACCATGTGTCCTTCCTCGGCCGATAATCTCCCAATTCTCGTTAAAGGAGATGTTTTTGTTCCAAAACTCTTGTAGCTTAACCGCCACAGTCTTCTCCAGCAATTTACCAAGGGTGTTTTGTAGGTTTATGATCCTTGGTGTTGAATTATTCTTGCCAGGAAGTGGAATCAGGTAGCTGTGCATCCACTCTTCTGGGACTGAAGATGTCCTAATGCTCTGGTTGAAGTAAGCAGTCATCTCCAACAGGTCTGAATCTCTCATGTCTTTCATTTAGGAATATCGGGCCCGGGTGCAGTGTTTTTTCGCGCTTGTCAGAAAACGTTTTACATCTTCCACCTGTATGATGTTTTCATAATGTTTGTTCTTTAAGATAACAGCCAGATCTTCTCTAACTCTATTTCTGTTATCTCTATCATTGTGATCTGTCTGTGAAATGAACCTCTTCAAGAAACCCTCCCTTTTCTCTTTGTGTGTAATAACATACCGTCATCTCTATGAATTGCTCCTACAACGCTGTGTCGATCTTTCTTGAGCATCTGCCTATCTACCTTACAAAACTTTCCCAAAGTCGTATCGCTCCTCTCATCAATAAAATGTTCCCATTGTGCTTTTTTTTTTTTTTATGCGTCGGCCGCACAGGGCTTGAAAAACTATCTTATCTTTCTTATCTCTTTCGGCGCACTCCAACTCCTGTGAGCTTAGTGCTGTCTGTCGCACTTTTTTTACACGCTTTACAGCTCTCTGTAACTTACATACCTGTTCAACCTCTGATGTCCACCGTGGAGGCTGCACAAAATACCTGCTACATGATGATGAAGAGAAGTTAAAGTCAACAATACAAATAAATTACCAGTATCATCCATACAAAAATCCAAGGAGGAAAAAAGATGGAGATGCAGCAATGCATGCAGTGGTTGACACCATGTCTGAAATCAATAAAACACATACGACAATTCGAAGTACATCACATGCAAGCAATTGACATGTTACATTTTAAACTAATTAATCATACAGTGTTACCTCGAATCACAAACAAATCGGCCCATGAAAACAATTTCCAAACTAATTTTGACTGGATCCACGGACAAAACCTCCGCCTGCGAACGCACAAACATGGCATAGGGGCCATGTTTTTTGGCTAACGAACAACTTCGGTTTTACTCAGGTTTGCTCGCTGTGAACATTGTCGTTGTGTTATACAATAAATAGACATGAAAACGGTATTCGTGTGTGGTTGATAATGGTCTGTGTGGCTATGGGACGACTGTAGATGATGATAGTGAATGACGGACTAATATTTGGATGACCGCTTAGCGATTGCGCATGCAACATCCCACGGGAGTTCCAGGTTAAGATAGCGTTGTGGACGAGTGAAGACTAGAATTCACAGGATACTGGCGGAGCTCACAGTTATGGGGGGGGGGGGGGGGAGAGAGAGAGAGAGAGAGAGAGAGAGAGAGAGAGAGAGAGAGAGAGAGAGAGAGAGAGAGAGAGAGAGAGACAGGACAGAACAGACTGAACGAAGGGTTTTCAGGGAGTTGTTTCTGAGACCTGGACTGGGAGTGTTGTGTTTGACCACTGTGTATATTTTTGTGATTGAGTTAAGTTAGCAGTGGTTTGAATGTGATAACGTGTTAGCGTGACTGTTTTATAAACTAAGTTTTGGTCTGTGTTATAGAGACATAGTCCATTGTGTTTAGTTATATTGAATGAGTTCGTGGGCATGATATCTAGGCAACTAGGCGCAGTGACATTGTCTGTTCACTTTATTTAGAGCCGTGCAGTAGCACAGCAGTCACAGTGTAAGGTGCAGAGGCATGAGAAAGAGCTCAGATTGGAGGCTGTTGGTTCAGACCCGGTTAATGCCTAGAAGCAGCTAGAAGGCCAGTGTGTAAGTGGCGATTGTAATGCACTCCAACCGGCTGGGGTAAGGTTTATGAGCCACCTCTGGGCCAAACTGTGATCGCTTGTTGTATATTACATTTATGGTTGATGTATATGCTCTGGCCGTGATGGTTTAGTTGTGTGCAAGGATAGACGTTTCTGTCATGGAGCTGTCAATAAGCCACTGCCTTTATGGCAACAAGTAGCTCTTTGACACTGATCTCGCCAAGTAGAACGACATGGCTAGATCTGCAATATGTAGATCTTAAAGACACAAATATGCTCTAGAGACGACTGATGTGGTTAAAGAAGTGATTATGTTAACGAAGCAAAGGTCTCAAGTGTTACGAGAATGCATGCGAACAATTATTGTTAGCTATCAAGCCAGCAATCGAACAACATTCAAGGATACAGACAAGAAGATACACTTCCGTTTTCAAAATGGCGGACAGCAGCTGTGTTTATTTTCACTGGCTGTCAATTCTCTCGGATTATTCTGTTTCATAATCATGGACTGTTATTTTATGCGCATTTCCAACGCAGGATATTATGTGTTTTTAGTGGGAACAGCGTGTATTGTGGTTGTGCTGTGTCGGGGCGGGATAATGACTGATAGTCTTGGCAGCCTCGGCCACACTGCTTTCGCAATGTTTTGATCGCGGCGGTCCACTCGGGAAGACAGAATCTCGTCAGCAGGGGACTGCAACTGTATAGAGAGCAAACTCGATAAAAGCTGTCCCCAGAAACGGAATGTGTCAACCATTTATTTGGTGTGGAGGAATCGACACATACGGTTAACTCAATGACCATGCGCAAATATTTATTCAATAGCTCTCACTTCTCAAACAGGTTTACCCTTAGCCACCAACAGCCCTGTGGCTTCCTGCATTGCTAGGGGAGGACAGGGTGTCACTTCTAACTGCGAGGACACACTTTCACCACTCGTAATCATGCAGTGGAACGCCGAAGGTGTATTTAACAAAAAGAGAGAACTAGAGGAACGTGTGAAGCAACACAACAAAGCAAGGGCTCTCTATGTCAGAGAAAGAAACCTACAGTGTAGAAAGTCCTGGAAAGAAAAGACTGCTTCTCTGAACATGGAAAAAGACACCACAAAATTGTGGAGACTGACAAAGGCACTTAATGATGACAACCCATCTCATGGAAAAACAGTTCTCCAACAAGAAGGAAATCTACTCACAGGGAAGGAAGCAGCGACTCTGATTGCCCGAAACTATGAGAAAAAAAGCTCATATTCAGTAACCCTGGAGCAAAAGAAAGCAGTCCGAGATGGGATAAACTCCATATTCAAAAAAGCCTCTTGTGAGCCATGCATAGAGACAGACATCACTCTAACTGAGCTACTAAGAGCAATGAGAAAACTCAAGTCAAAGAAGGCACCTGGCCCAGACGAAGTTTCAAACGACATGCTCAAACATATGGGTCCAGTAGCAAAAAACATCTTACTCCAGATATACAACTATAGCTGGAAACTAGGCAGAGTCCCAGATATCTGGAAAAATGCTATAATCCACCCTATCCTAAAAAGTGGCAAGGACAAGATGGACCCTCAGAGCTACAGGCCTGTCAGTCTGCTAAGCTGCCCCGCAAAACTGATAGAGAGAGTGCTAGCCACCAGACTTCAGTGGTTCCTAGAAACCAATCACAAACTTGATTCGGCTCAGACAGGCTACCGACAGCACAGAAGCACTGATGACCAGGTAGCATACCTTACACAGGACATAGAAAATGGCTTCCAGGAAAAGAAGAAAACCCTCACAGTCTTTTTTGATATGCCCAAGGCCTTTGACAAAGTATGAAAGGATGGCTTATGCTAAAGCTCTTACATAGTGGAATAAGAGGCAGAATGTACTACTGGATACAAGACTTCCTATCCCACAGGCGGACATCTGTGAAACTAGATGAAGCACATAGTCCCAGATTCAAGCTGAGAGCAGGAGTACCACAGGGTAGTGTACTGTCTCCAGTCCTGTTCCTGATCTACATCAACGACCTACCTCAAGCTTTACCCAGACATGTATCACATTCTCTTCATGCAGATGACCTAGCTGTGTGGTACACCTCTGAGTTCATTGGACCTGCCATTTCAAAACTCCAGGAAAGTGTGAATAGTGTCATAAACTGGGCTAACAAATGGGGCCTCGAAGTAAACAGGAACAAAACTGTAGCAACACTCTTCTCATTGTCTACAAAGGAGGAAAAGTTTACATTAAAATTCAACAATGATGATGTTCCACGCTCCAATACTCCAACCTTCCTGGGAGTCAAGCTTGACAGTCGTCTGACATGGAAACATCACATACTAGAAACTAACAAAAAAGCTATGAGAAAACAAGGTGTGATGAAGAAATTGGCAGGCACCACTTGGGGAGCAGACAGTTGTATCTTGAAACAGGTATACACCGGCACAGTCAGACCAACTCTCGAATACGCATCATCGTCATGGATAACAGCAGCCCATTCCAATAAACAGATACTAGACAAAACGCAAAATAGAAGTCTGCGTACAATTCTGGGAGCCATAAAATCTACACCTATTGTAGAAATGGAAAAGGCAGCCAACATCATCCTCTTAGAAGAAAGAAGAAGGACAAAAGCAATTCTACATGCTGAAAAAATGAAGAGAATGCTAAACCACCCATTACACGAAAAATTGGCAGCCAGGACAAAAAACCGAATAAAGTCATTCTCTTCACTACTTAACCAACAATGTACACCTGAAGAGCTATCTTTCGATCTCTGGGACTCCGAATTATTGACACTCAATGTGTCAACATCCATCCCGAACCTGGGAAACAAAGATGCTGAGCCCGCTTTAGTGAAGAAAGCACTCACAATCGAACACCTCAACAACATGTTCCCACAGGACAGCTGGACGAGAATCTACACGGATAGATCAGCAAAAGAGGCAACTAAGAAGGGTGGGGCAGGTGTGTACATAAAACACCCAGACGCCACTACTGTGTCCCTAGCAGCCCCCACCGGACGAACTTGCTCTAACTACAAGGCAGAACTCTCAGCCCTATTGATGGCAGCACAGTATATGAACAATCTGCAAATCACCGCAGGCAGGATAGTTTTTCTCACTGACTCACTGTCAGTTATAAAGGCCCTTGAGTCCAAACCTACCGACAGCACACTACAAAGTCTAACACAAGAACTTGCCATGTTGTCAAAAAAGGCAGAAATTCACTTGCAGCGGATTCCGTCTCACCGTGGCATCAAAGGCAATGAAAGCGCAGATGCTTTAGCCAAGGAAGGCAGTAACAAACCACAGACCTACCAGCCACTATCTTTTCCAGAAGTCAAAACTCTCATTAATAGAAAATCAGAAACAGATTGGAAAACCAACACTGGTTATAACTACGGAAAAGATTTTCTGAAACACTTGAACAGAACATACCAAGTCACAGTTTTTCGCTTACGCACTGGACACTGCAGACTCAATAAACACTCACATAAATTAGGTATGAGCCAAACAGCTCTCTGCCAGTGCCTTCGTGCTGAACAGACTCCAGAACATGTCCTGCAAGACTGTCCTCTCCTGGCGGAGCTGCGGAGCGACATATGGCAACACCCAGTAGAACTGACAACTAAGCTTTGGGGAAACCTAAAAGACCTTGAAAAGACATCCCAGTTTATGACCCACAGTGGATTATGCGCATGACCAGAGATCGCTGAAGAAGAAGAAGACAAGAAGAAAAATAAAACCACGAAATACCTACACAGCTGCCCGACGTTATTGTGTAATGAGGTGATTTCCCAACGGGATCCAAGATAGGTATGTAGGGTCAAGGAAACAGGACGCGAGAAAGCAAACCGCTCACAAAATCACTGGTTTAACGGGGACAGCACGGGGAAACCAAAGAACAGTTTGAGAGGTAAATCCAAGATCAGAGTTAGTTGGTGTTTGATAACGAGAGTGACTGGTGAGTTCGAGAAGCGTGTGAATGCTATGAAGTGTAACTAAGACGTGTTAAAAAGGTCTGACTGCTACGAACTGTATCTGACGACGTGGGAAGAAGTCTGATTTCTCAAGATGAATGCCTGATCAGAAATTATTCAAGTTACACCCCGCCAGACTGTGAAGATTGGCAGCAGAGTGCTGTAGATGCAAAATCGTCGCCTGTGCGTTGCGTAATAATGGGCCAGGACTGCAAGATAACGATTGTGAATATCTTACAAGTATATTGTAATATTTACTTATTGAATCTCAGTACATGCAAGAAATCAGAAGACTAGATCAGCGACTAGATCATGTTATCTTTATAACATTAGTCAACTAAATGAAACCGTGAGTTTGTTTCCTCATCACCATCTGTGTGTATCATCGTTCACGTGAGAAACATTGCCACGAGCTAGTTAACCAACTTTTACACAGAGGAAGCAACACTCCAGGGACGCTCCTTCGAAAGAGTAGTTTTTCTTCTTCTCCTTCAGCAATTATCAACCACAAATGTAGTTATCCTGTATATTTTATGTTACATATTTTTTTCACACGTACATATTCACACACACGCACCTACGCGCGCGCGCATACACACATACACATGTTTCTTGGGCGGGCGAAAGGAATAAATTAATTTGCATTGTCAGGCCTTGAAGCTGTTCTCCTTGTGTGCTTCTCCTTTATGTTTCATTATAGGGAAGTTAGCTGTAGTCGCCATTTTCATTGTATTCTGGCACCCCTACATATATGGGTGGCCAGGACATCTGGCTCCATGGTTACCGAAACTGTTTGTGCATTTTGTGTTTGGGTTGGGCTTTCGGGAGTTGGCCAGAGGCACACGCTGAAAGAATGTGCACCTGCACAGTAATGAGAGGCTTCTGTTTTGCTGTATCTAGAAGACTTTGTGTGCCACTCCAGCATCTTTAAATGTGGTATTCTATTTGTTGAGATCTCTTGTCGTATAACACGGAGCTAGGCATGTTTGTTCCTTTAAATGTGACCATCACAACTTTGGAGAGGGACAGTGTTTCTGTTCATTATCCATTTAGCTTCGTCGAACCGTATGTTTAGGTTCTCGCTTTGCAGTTGCCATTTAATCGGCCGTTGGCAAGGTCTGTCTTGAGGCGTTAAATCATCCACTATCCCAAGTGCTGCAACATACTGGTCACTAATGTTATCTCGTGTGGCAGTTGGATCTCGGGTTTTTTGTTATTGTTGATGTCACTGATCAGTTTGCAAGTCTTGAATAAAGTAGCAGCCATACCATCTTTTCTCTTCCGGAGCTGGGCGACGTCCCAGCACGTCCTCTAGCATGCTGCTGATTAGGCTACTAATTGTCCTTGTCCCTTGCTGGTCTATTAGAACTTGACTTTTGCTGGAAATGTGCTGCGAGACAAAAGCTGATAGTTTCTCTGTGATGGTTACTTGCTGGTATTATTTGTTGTGCAGGTAAACTGGTTTGTTGGCATACCCTGATGTCAGGTTCACGGTGGCAGTAACCGCATCGTTGACGTGAATGTCATCTCTCGGCTTCATGACGCCAAGTGGTCGGTGGCAAGTTCTTTGCCAAGTGAGTGAACATCACTCACATCATCATCTATCTGAAAGAAACTTGGCCTCTCCCCAGCTCTCCTGCCTCGTGCACTTTCCTACCCAATGTGTCAATTATATCCTATGCCCAACTTCGTGTTGGTCGACTGCTGCCTCTCTGCTATTATTCTTTCCAGTCCGCTGTAGCGCTTGATATGGCCAAAATTTTTCAGTTTCCGAGACAGGATGCCCATCTTCATTGAGGTTAGCAAATCTTTTGTCCTTGTTCCATGGTATTCTGAGAATTTTCCTGTAGCATTTCAGCTCAAAATCCCACATTTTCTTCCTTAAGAAAGAATCAATGCTAGGTAGTCCACGGCTCAACGTTTTGACTTTAATTTCATTAAGTTGAGTTGAATCAAGAATTGACAGCACTCGGGTCATTCCCATGCGTGCTCCGTCCTCATCTTCAGCCACCAGCGCAGAGTTCCATTAAGGATGGTACCGGTCACAATCTGGTTATGTGTTCGTCTTGCCTTTCCTCTGAGTGTAGTGAGCCGGCCAGACTCTCTGGTTTCATCCATGTGCCTCATTCTTTCCAGGCCATAATAATCTTCTTTCTCTAATGATTTTTAATTTCATTATTGTTACTGTTTAATTTTTACATTGTTATGGCCATCCTCCATTTAACTTCGGTTGGATACTCTGATTTGCGACACATTATGGAAACTTTAAATTCAATTAATTTATCACCTATTTTTAGTTATAAGTGACATGCAGCTGTTGTCTGCTAATTATTATTGTTCTCTCACCGTTCAGAAACAGGTTACTGCGTGCCGTCACGGATAAAACCCACAAAAATATATTGCGTGTGTGGGTGGGGCGCGTGTGTGCGTGCATGTATATGTGTGTATGTGTTGGTGTATGTGGGTAGGGTGCGTGTGTGTGTGTTGGTGTGTGTTGGTAGAGCGCGTGCGTGCGTGCGCGCGTGTGTGTGTGTGTGTGTGTGTGTGTGTGTGTGTGTGTGTGTAGCGTGTGCCTACCTTAACATTGTACCCTAATATTTCCCCAGTAAAACAAATCAAGCTTGTGGTGAACACTGGGGTAGGTAAAGTGTGCGACCTTCTCGCTAACGCCCAAACGCGGTGTTGCCAGAAGCTGACAGTAGTCAAAAGGCGGTTAGTCAAATGATTTAACTGATTTTGCGCGACGCGATCTTGAAGTTGACACTGGGTGGATACCACGGACAATTTTAGACCTGTCGCATTATATTTCTATGGGAAATTACATTTTACCGATTTTAGGCTGGGTTATCAAGATCAATCGCAGTCAATCGAATGGGGGATTGTGGTGGCTACGGTAGCAGAGCTGCAAGACGCTAGCCTGTTTGGCCGAGTGTCTGATTTGAAACCGCACCCAGATGGTATATATATATATTTTTTTAATTCTTTAAAATCGATCTTGTCTCCCAGGGCTAGCTAACCTTAAATATGTACCAGGTAGAGATATGAAAAGTCAAGGCGGCTGAGTGTCGACTGTCTGTTCAAATATCATTAATACCATATGTCAGAGCGGTCGCTGGTGTCAATGGGACCGTTACATACTTTAGGACAGGAATTAGAATAATTGATTACCACGCTAACAAGCGTGGAGGGTAAGATGAGACTCGTACGTCAACAACTTCAGCCACACGGCAGCAACCAACAGGCTGTAAATCAATACTGTAAAAGCAACACTTACTTCACAATGACCGTGTTAGTACCAGGTGTGTTGTTGACGATTGTCACATTATGGGATGATTGCTGGCAAGAAGAAAATAAAGCCCACCTGTTAGCAGCATTCACATTCAAGTTCATCTTTTTATATCTAAATACAATATGACAGAGCTCACATACAGGTTCTTACTATCCTTAGACATATAACAGCAGTATGTGCGTCCGAGACCATTATATGCTGAGACACATCATTGTGATACATAATGTATGACAACAGCATCTCAACACCCAGGTATTCTACAGTACTACAGACAGTATGGATTACGTTTTTCCTCCGTTCCTGCCCTCCCACTCAGCAGATCTCCAAGGAGAAACATTTGGTGGTGTACAGACGTAACAAATCCACAAGACGCACATAACAGAGTTATATTACCTACCAACGACCATGACACTTCCTGTAGGTACCAACACATGTAACCCTCGCAAACAGGTAGAAACAAATCCCTGGCGCCATTCACACATTAACATATAGTAAAAGCTCTCGTACATGTAAAGGAAAGAAGCATAGGAAGGCGGACACTCAAAATCACATCAGCTTTATATGTATATAAAGCCATAGTTACCAGGCCGGGGGGAAAAACATTTCACCCCAAAATGACGACAGCGCCTTACTTCAGGAACATGTGTACTTTGAAGCAATTCGGCCGTGTCCTTGATACATATATTGGTATATTTTCCATTCTGTACACACATTAGTGCCAGCCGCCTTGGTGCAGCGGTTCGAGCCTGCCGATCCCAAGGTGGTGGGTTTAGGTCCAGGCGTAATCGGACTCTTTTTTTTTTTT
The DNA here is from genome assembly GCA_905116865.2 of Candidula unifasciata. Lineage (NCBI taxonomy): Eukaryota > Metazoa > Mollusca > Gastropoda > Stylommatophora > Geomitridae > Candidula > Candidula unifasciata. The sequence continues at coordinate 88,676 of CAJHNH020000282.1, read as the reverse complement.
ACCTTAAATCCTAGGTCGACGCAGTCTGAAATGGATTCCAGGCAAAGTCTGAGAAGTAAAGACTGTCGGCGTGATGTTGACCTGCTACCCACCAAGTGCCAGTTGGTCTATACAATAAAGGTCTCGTCCTGTATGTCCGATACGCCTGAAGGCACGGATAAGAGTGCCTTACTTGCACACGGAAGTGCAGTTACCAAGATACTTGCACACGGAAGTGCAGTTACCAAGATACTTGCACACGGAAGTGCAGTTACCAAGATACTTGCACACGGAAGTGCAGTTACCAAGATACTTGCACACGGAAGTGCAGTTACCCAACTACTTTCTCACCTTTTTAAAAAAACTAAAATGGAAATATTTATTTATTTTATTTTAATATTTTTTTTATCAATCAAGATAAGACAAAACATATGATAATAACTAGAGAGGGACAGGATATAAACTCCGGCCACATACAAGTCGATAATATGAAAATAAAACGAACAGAAACATATAAGTACTTGGGTGCAAACTTCAACATGCTGAGAGAAGAAATACAATCTAGAATACAAGCTGGAAATAAAGTATGCTATTTCCTTCAACATCTGCTAAAGTCAAAGTGTCTGTCTCGCAACATCAAGATCAAAATATATAAAACTTTCATAAGACTAGTCGTGTTGTATGGCTCTGAGGCATGAAGCACAACTAAACGAGATGGAGCCTTAATACAGGTGTTCGAAAACAGTCTTACGGCGAATCTTTAGACCCATAAAAGATGCAAACAGCGGAGAATGGAAAGTGAGAAGCAAAAACGAAATTCATAATCTGTTTAAATCACCAACAATCACTGGCATCATGAGAGCTAATAGACTGAAATTGTTGGGACATATTGAAAGAATGTCAGATGACCGAGAAGTAAAAACTTTATACACAAGGGAGATAAATGGTTGTAGATTACGAGGCAGACCAAGAAGACGATAGAGAGATAATATCCAGAATGACCTGCAAACGCTTGGTGTCACCAACTGGAAAGAGAGGGCCAACCAAAGAGATGAGTGGAGGCTGGGGATATTTGTAGCAATGAACTTCAAGGGCTCGGAATGCTGAAGAAGAAGAATGTGGGAATATGATGTCATTTCACAAACTCTCTAGATAAATAAATTTTGCATATTATATATTGTTTTACATTTCAAAATAATTTGAAAGTAGAAATAATTTTGGTTTTATTTTTTTTTTATCTGGCAGGAAATGTGTGTAACTGAATGTGCTTCTACCTGAAATTCATTGCAGTTAGTACCTGGCTCCACTTTCAGTGATTACAAGAAGTAAACTTGGCATATTACCATTTGCTGCATCAGAGGCTGTGGGTAATACGGTTGTTGATGTGGTGGTGGATAATACTGTTGCTGATGTGGTGGTGGATAATACTGTTGCTGATGTGGTGGTGGATAACCAGACTGATGGGGTGGAGGCTGGTGGCCCTGCGCTTGATCATAATTATATGGCGGTGGTGCCATTTCAGGTGTAGTTGACTCAGTCTTTTTCGTCATTGACAGTTTGTTCTTGTTTGCAAATCTGCGCAATAAATCAACAAAGATATATTCAATAATAAAACATAATTCCTTATCTTTTATCAGTTGTTGTAACTTACACGTAAATATATCAGTTTGGTCTCTCACATTTAACCTTTCTCAGACTGCTGTGTCTGACTGAAGCAATACTAGATCTAACTTGGCGTTGTCTGCGTTCTTCGGTCCATGTCCATGTTTTTTTTCAGAGCCACGTTCAAACTGCTGTCAGCAGCTGAAGGTGCTTACAGCCTCTGGTTATATTTGTGGTCTAGTTTATTTGTCCCACTTTCGTGGCTAAAGGTCTGGTGTTTGCGCCAGTTATGTGGCTTAATCTTCCGACCTTCCAAGATACTTTTCTGTGTCCGGGTGAGTTCCTCCTGCCCTTTCCTTCTTGGTGTTTCTACTTGTGTCTTGCTCCTTCTATTCTAGCCAGGCCTATCTCGTAGGAGAGCAAATTTTCCACATAACGTCCTTCTGGACCACCATTTATAGTTTTACAATTTTGAATAATTTACTTCTTTGCCAAATAGTACTGAAAACAGTTTTTGTGTTTGGATAGACCAGAAATTGTGACAAATTCTCACATGTGACCATTGTGGTCATTCTTATAGTTGTCTTCCTGCAATAAAAGCGGGTTAGGCATGTCATGATGGTGTAAATGAAATGAAGACTGAATGATTCTGTGCGTTACTGGTCGTAAAGCGCTTCGGTTGTGGGGACTGGGATTTTTGGATGAGCTCTGATGTACCTAAGTAACAAATCCCCTGAATATACTTGTCGTCTGCTGGGACTCTCATGCTCAGAAACTCAAGTGCTCGATGGTGACGATTGTTGTGGTTTGTGGGGCAGTCTACTGCACTGAGTTGTACCTGATGTGCCTTGAAACTCACGTGCTCTCAGAGAAGACACACTGATCGATGGAAGGGGGAGGGCGAGGAGGGGGGAGGGGTTAGTCGGGAGGAGTCATATGATGAACTGATAGTGCAGTGTGAATTTTGTTAGAGGAAATGGAAAGCGGGAGGGGAAGAGGGTGGGAAAACATCGAATATTGTTTGTCTGCATTCACGTCTGGGTGGTCGTCGTCCTGACCGTCATGTTGGATTCTAACATGGCTGGTCAGTGAAGTAGTTAAGAGGACTCACCTCACGTCACCAACCCTTACCATAACACCATTTAATGGGAAATTGGTGGTTAAAAGTTCTCCGTCTTAAGGCGCACTGGGCTTTTATGGTTGGACTCATATTGTGAAGATCAATCGGCACTAGGTCGGTGATGTGGTTAACATCACGCTGACCGCCTTTAATTGCCACGACTATACCTGGTACCCACTCAAGGCTGGGTCGACCTGAAAGGAAAGATCCTTTTCGAAAAAAAAGTCTGGCTCCGTCAGGACGCAAACCTACGACTTTCCAATCCGCAGGCGAGCGTCTAGCCGCTACACCACGACAGCCACTAGGGAGAAATCAATGTCAGAGAGTATGTCTCGGCGGTGCGGCAACAATGTCGGAGAGTATGTCTCGGCGGTGCGGCAACAATGTCGGAGAATATGTCTCGGCGGTGCGACAACAATGTCGGAGAGTATGTCTCGGCGGTGCGGCAACAATGTCGGAGAGTATGTCTCGGCGGTGCGGCAACAATGTCGGATAGTATGTCTCGGCGGTGCGACAACAATGTCGGAGAGTATGTCTCGGCGGTGCGGCAACAATGTCGGAGAGCATGTCTCGGCGGTGCGGCAACAATGTCGGAGAGTATGTCTCGGAGGTGCGGCAACAATGTCGGAGACTATGTCTCGGCGGTGCGGCAACAATGTCGAAGAGTATGTCTCGGCGGTGCGGCAAAAATGTCGGAGAGTGTGTCTCGGCGGTGCGGCAACAATGTCGGAGAGTATGTCTCGGCGGTGCGGCAACAATGGCGGCTGAACCAACGAAATTAAACTCAGAAAACGATCCTTGTCCTAGTCTTCCGGCGCACTGAACATATAGGGCTGGACCTATATTTTGTAGACCATTCAGCGTTCGGTCAGTGTTTTCAACATTACGCTGATCACACTTACTTCCGGGCAGTGATGCGGTCAACATTACGCTGATAACACTTACTTCCTGTCAGTGATGCGGTCAACATTACGCTGATAACACTTACTTCCTGTCAGTGATGCGGTCAACATTACGCTGATCACACTTACTTCCTGTCAGTGATGCGGTCAACATTACGCTGATCACCCTTACTTCCTGTCAGTGATGCGGTCAACATTACGCTGATCACCCTTACTTCCCAAGACACTGTCTAGTACCCATTTAAGGCTGGGTCGAATTGAAAGCCAAGGTCATTTTCGAAAACAACAAATGTCGGATCAAAATAACGAATTTTATTGTCAGAGGGTAATAATTTTGGCATGCAGCCTCGTTTTACATTCGGCCCTTCCAAACACTCATCTATTGTATTTTTTTTACAAAGCATGTTATATGCCATAAGCAATTTACTGAATATAAATATAGACTAAATATCTAAAAGCATGGTTAGCAAACATATGCTTATATGCATGCGTACATTCATACGTACGTATTTACATACGTACATATATACATACACACATAAGTATTTTCGTATATACATACATACATACATACATGCATGCATGCATACATACACACAATATGTATACTCACATATACATAGAAGACACGAAGACACATATACACGCATATATGATCCCACACATGTACACTTGTACGCAAAACATACATACGTTCATACAGGCATACAACAAACACACATAATGACACACACACACTCGCACAGGTACTCTGATACATTGTGAGGAGAGGTGTGAATTGTTACGTAGTCTAAAAACTGCAATAGTTGTATAATACCTGTCACTGAAAATTGCACAATCTTATTACATATGTTACACAGAACTTGTTTTAACATGGCTGTGAATCCGCAACCGCTAGAACTCCTTGGAGATGTGCTTTTTACAAAAGAACGCTGACAATTAAGTGGACATCAAAAATGAATATTGTATATGTTTTTACATGTGATAAGTTTTGCTGGCCACCGGTGTTTCTTGGCAAAATTATGAAAGGGAAACAAACTAGGCAGGCGCAGGGGGGTGCGGGGGATGGGAACACGTATGCACGTAGAGGTAATCCAACGAGAGAAGACTCTTTAGTACCTTTGGCACACGACATGATAGATAATCTTAGAGGTCGCAGGATGTGGAGAGAAGCATGATCGCCCACTTCAGTCGGTGAGGAATTCGAGGATAATGCTGCTGACAATAATGTTGATATCATGCCTAGGTAATTATACATAACTAAAAGTCGCTGTACTACAACTCTAGGCAACGGAGACTTACCAGGGAACCACTAGAGACTTGCAATGTGAGAAAGCGTGTCCGCGGCCTGAAAGGTTCAACCACGACAAACTGAAACTGCAACCTTTAAATAAGAACAAGACAGAGGCACACTAACACGGTTACTTAGAAACCTGGCCACAGTTGTGCAGCGTGCATTGTATGAGCTCCTTCGATCCACTGAAATTATTTAATCGCATTCCAGGAAAACCCGTTCCCCTCCCCACTTACCTGGGTTCATTCATCCGTTTCGTGGACATTGATTTTTCTAACCAATAAAACCATGCACACTATTTAACTGCCGACTGTCGTGGCGATCACGCTTCTTCACATCATCTTGTGCTCTCCAACAGCGTTATCAGTTCTTGTACTGCCCCCTTTTCCTGGCATGACAATACAGACACAGACTTTTTAATTAACTATAAAACTCGGGCATTTAAGTACCAAAATTAGGCAACGCAAAGTCGTCGATATGAATGATGGCTATGACCCTAGGTGAAAGGAATGGCAAGGTATCAAGGTCTCTCACGTTATTATAACAAGTAACTCATCATTTTAATATTCTGCATAGACGTGGAAAAGACCTGGGGATCATGTTCAATCGAGTAGACTACATAATAATTTCCACAGATATCCACAGACAGTTTAGTGTAAACAAACCCGAGACCATAAGCTGACTGCCATAGTGAGTGTCACGAAACGATCTCAGTGATTCCAGAAGTTAGTACTTGTAATAAGTTCTTCTGGTTATTGAGAGACAAGAGACTATGCCCTTAAACCAAATGGTACTTTAAACCGTATTGATTTAAACGTTTCCAGTCCTTAGTCCAGACAAAGCAACCCAACCTTGGGTAGTATTACCTAAAACTTTACACTGTAGCTAGGAATTCTATTCTCATGCCAGTGTCAGAATGTTATCTCCTGACCAGACTGTAGAGGCCAGCGAACGGGGAACTTAGCATCACACCTGAGCTGGACCGTAGGTCATAAAAGATTACCTAACACGAATTGAGCGGACTGTAGACATTGAGGCGAGGAGAAGTTTACAGTTTAACACGTCAGTGTAATTCTGGAGAGAACAGGTGTTTGGCAATTAGGAATGTTTTATCTTGATCTTGGTCACGTAGGAAACACAATGGCCTCACTGACCGTCTTTCACACCGGCCAGTTAGATTCGGTGTAAACTAGATTGGGGCACTTAAGAATGTTTGCTCTAGGGATGTCAGTCCAGAATTGACTGACAGGCCACTTGTTAGCTAATGTGATTTGATAGGTACTTCGGAGGAGGAGCTTAAGCCATCATCTTGAGGGTTGGGTAAAAACTAAGGAAAGGGAGGAGTTTAATTTGGACAATAGATTGATACTTATACTTCGAGCCTGTGGAATTCCCGTCATTAATCGCAGCCTGCCGGCAAACAAACAGGTCGACGTAAAGGTATATTTTACTGTCGTACTCTGGTTTGGCGATAGATGGAAAAGTTCCCAGGGAAGAGAAAATATTAATTTTAATCTTGTATACTTAGGTTAGGGAGTTAAGCTTAGTCTATACTACCTTTTCCTAATTTGTCTGCACATTCTGCTTGAAATAGTTCTGTGTGAGTATTCAGTATCTCAGTTAGGGAACTGCTAAACTATTCCTATTTCTTGTATGTTTGTGTCACATGTTTTTCATTGTATGTTTTCATGTGTATAAAATAAGATGTGAACAATGACATTTGCTATAATGAAATGTAATTATATTGTTTTCACGATCAGCCAAAATATGAGTTGGGACTGTGGGAAATGATGCCCAAATATGTGCAGGGATGCTGCTACGTTTTGTGTGCCCACCATGTGCTCACTTAATGTGTTCACCTGAACAGGGGATTTATAACCCCAGGGGAAGAATGATGGGTGTATAGAATTCACGGTCACTGAAAGATAATATTCAGGACAGCGTGCACATATAAATTGTTTGCGGGTTCAGCACATAACCTGCGCCACATGTTTATGTCAAATCTATGTCAGCCAGTTGGAAGTCTGAGTGATGACGGACAACAGACTTAGAAAGTCAAATATCATGACATAGCATTGGAGGGAAGGCAGGATATGTGACGTCCATGTAAGACAAAAGACCTTCAGACTAGACTGGAGAGGATGTGGAATATGAGGAGGAGTGATGGGATATATTTTATTATTATATGTTGTATTAATTGATACATGTATTCTTAGTGTAAGTCAAGATACTACACGTATGTGTTTTGTTTCCATGATTACAGCGCCCATGTGACGATCAGTCCATGAAGTAGACTACATTGTGTTAGACTCGGCCAGCTGGGAACGAGGTGGAGAACGAGGTGGAGAACGAGGTGGAGAACGATGTGGAGAACGAGGTGGGGATGAAGTGGAGAATAAGCTGAAACAGGCAGACAACAGGAAAGGAAGAGTTGGACAAGCTTGACAGTTCCTCACGGCTGTCAGAGGCTTATAAGTTGAGTTAACCCCTTTATGTTAACCTTTTATCATCATTATCATACCACTCTAAACCCCGAGCTGTTTGTCTCGCTGAAGCGTATCACTTTCATTAACCAGTCACTGTTTGTGTAAATCAACAAACTGGGAATTTCATTGTAGTAAATAAAGCTGTATGTCAAGTTTTAAACTACATAGTTTGTTAAATTCCAAATGTCTGTTCTTACATGTTTAATTAAACTGTTAGGATAGAATACCATTTGGTGGGGGCTCAAAGAATATAATAATTCTTTAATTATTCATAATAACACCGGGAGATGGTAGATGACGGAGGAATCACTTGCCCTGTCTAATAATTCATTTAGTATGATAGACATCTAAAATTCCTTGCTTTCTCTTGTGGGTACCAAGTGCAGCTAATGTTAAAGTACTTAACGAGCCAATATGGCTGTTTTCTTGGGTATCCAGGACTTTGTCTGAGAGCAACATAGCTCAGATTTTAGTTAGGTTAATTTGGTGGAGGAAATGTGTTGAGAGGAACATCCCTACTCAACAACATAAACAATTAAACCACCCGTCACGTCACAGTGAGGAAGTTCTAGAAATAGGCCAGATGAGATTACAACTGAAGATATAAATGAGACGTGAGACTTGAATTAGCGATTATCAACATAAACAAAAAAGGAACATGTACAATGTGACCGTACAGAACAGACAGAATGCCCAGAAAGATATAAAAGGTCAGCCAGAAACAATGGGACATGTCAAATGGGACATATTCAAGAAAGAAGAAAACGTTTCTAAACAATCTTTGGTTATCAAGATTAAAAAAGATGGCGATATATTGGACACATCATGATAAGGAACGGACATAGGTTCCAAAATGGAAAATATATGGACTGAACAAACAATAATGCCTAAGAGAAACCCTAGGACTAAGACCCATGGACTGGATTTCATCCATGATAGCGAAATAATAGTCCAGAAATAATGCACGTATAAGCGGCGCAACACTATTCATGGAAAACAAATCCAAAGAACTGCCTGAGATTGGGTGAATGCAGCACTGAAATAACACAACCCTTGACTTCACACCACTTATTTTATCACTGTAAGCATGTATCAGGTGAAACAGGCAGCCAGTAGACCCTTCTCCACTCCCATTGTCAACGCTTCTCATGGGGCCAAGGTTGAACATTCAAGATTTGATCAAAGGTTTGTGATCCGAAATTAAGCTTGTCCAATCATGTCTGTATATTTCTGGACGGTTCAATGGATTCTTTGAAATAAACTTGCTACTTCCTGGTTGCAGTGCGTGTTAGACACGTCACAAACACAAGAAGGCAACACGAGCTGCTCCTGTGAGATCATGTCTCCCGCTAAGACAGGCTGACAGTGCAGACACTGAACCATGGTGTATAAATAAAAGGATAAAAGTGAAGACTGAGGCACGGTTGAATCAGAACTTCAAAAGGAAATCCTAAGTCGTTCACAACTGCATAGTTTACTTATATTATACGCATACAGCGTTGTGGAACATCACTAAAAACTCAACAGTTTTGGCATGTATGTCTTTGTCGTCGTATTTGTTGCGCACATGATTACAGAAATGGGACAATCAGGGACACGATATTTACGTTGGCAAGTTTTTTAGAGCTAAGCAGTGCAGCTCGTTGTAACACCTTTCCAGATATTGAAAGAACGAACGAATAAATGAATAAATGTTTGGATTATTCAAGAATTGACATCACTCACTCGAAATATTCACACACGTGCTCCGCCTTCTCAGTAGCCACTGAAAAGCCGATACGCTGTTGGTACCAGCTGTAACCTGATTGAAAATCCACCTATGATTCCCCCTCAGTGTTGAATATCTTGCAGAAGATCTACTCATCCCCGTTGAATTAGTCTTTTAATTCCTTGTTGTGATATCTCAATTAAAGGAAAAAAGACTTAACCAAGTCGGTTAAATTTAAATATCATATCATCAAATATGTGACAGATTAAAAGCAGAACAGGTCAAGCGAAAGCTGCATTTCAGAAAATGAAAAATATCTTATGCAATAAATCGCTCTCATTTAATGTCAGAAAGAGGGTGCTAAAATGTTACATAGTACCTGTTCTGCTGTATGGCAAGGAATCTTGGAATGTCACTGAACAAATTAAGAATAATTTGGAAGCAACAGAGATGTGGTTTCTAAGACGAATGTTACGAATACCTTGGACGGCCAGAGTAACTAACAACGATTGCTGGAAAGAAGCTAATGAAAGTAGATCTCTATATACAACAATATGAAAGAGACAAACACTGTTCTTTGGCCACATAATAAGAAGACAGACTTTGGAGAACATCGTAACAACTGGTAAGATTAGTGGGAAAACGGGTAGAGGCAGACCAAGAGAGATGATGCTAAATGGGCTGAAACGATGGCATGGAGGGATATCATCAAGAGAGCTGTGTCAGGATCTGTGGAGATGCATGAGCGCCTACGCCAGTTGGCAGGGCACATGATGATGATGACTGTCTCACCAAGATGTTATATAAACTCATCGTGTCCCTTATCACAACTGTTTAATGAACTCTCTCTGCACACTAGTTTTAGTGTTTTATTTGTCTGAATTAGTCACCTTACACAGAACATGAAGTATGATCGTTTGTAATCCGTCTTTCTTTTAAAAGATGTTGAAGTAAATTGATATTGATAACTGCGTTGTGAGTTATTTTTTGAACAGCTTGACTTCATCATATACAACATTTGTTGCATGCCATGTCTACACTGTACAGACTTAGCAAACACTTATTAACATGAGCTACCACCTATTCGGGTGGGAAGGAATATAGTAAGAGAGTTGGTATTATTTTGGATCCAAAGAACTCAAAAACTGTGAAAGGATTTTGGACAATTTCAGATTACTGTTAGTAAAACTTTGCGGCAGACCGTTTGACCTCAACTTAGTATAGATTTATGTCCAACAGCAGATAATTCAGAGGAAGATATTGACACATTTTATGACGAGTTAGACATGGCTGTTGACCAATGCAAAAATTGTGAAGTAACAATGGTACTGGGAGATTTCAACCCGAAAATAGCAAGTGAAAAAGTGTACGGAATAACGGGTGGCTATGGCCTAGGAGAAAAGAATGTGAGAGGTGACAGATTAATAGCAGGGCTGAGTCGCGCAGCATGATAATAGGTAACACCTGGTTTAAACACCATCCTCGAAGATTGCAACTTGAAAAAGTCCTGGTGATAATGTCTGCAATCAGATTGATTTTATTTTGATTTCAAGAAGATTCCGGAGCAGCTTCAAGCAAAAACTAGACCCAGCAGCAGACTGCTTTAGTGACCATGTTCCAGTTGTAGGAAAAATTAAAATAAACCTAAAGAACATTAGAAAAAACACCACAGAACATAAAGTTAAATTTAGGAATTCTTAGAACGGATAAAAAACTTAAGGAACAGTACAATGTCACTGTACAAAACCGGTAAGATGCAATGGAAATTATACAGACTATTGATGAACAGTGGGATATGTTGCGTGAGTCAATTCAGCAGACATCTAAAGAGACAATCCCACCAACCCATAGAGTTGCAAAAAAAAAATGAATGTCAACCGAGATTCTGCAGTTGATGGATGAAAGAAGGAAGAAAAAGAATGATAAAGAAGAATACTCTAGAATACAAAAAAGAAATAGTGAATAAATGCAAAGTGGCTAAAGATGCCTGACTGAATCAAATGTGTACAGAGGTTGGAGAAAATCACAGGAAAGACTCACATTCCATGTACCAATAGATAAAGATGTTAAAAAGAAAGATGACACGTAACAGCACTGGATGTTTGAAATCAAAAGATGGTGACTCGTTATTGGGACACAGTAATATAATAAACAGATGGACAGAAAATATAGGGGAATTGATGGTAATAGACTAGATATAGAACTGCAGACCAACAATGATGGTCCACCAATAATGACTGCAGAAGTTAAGGATGCAATACATCATTTGAAGACATGAAAATCACCCAGGCCGGACAACATCTCACTGATAGAAATCGAAGCACTGGGAAATTTTGGAATTGAAATAATAACTAAACTTTTAAATGATATTTATAATAGTTGGTATATTCCAAATGGCCTTTTAAAATACATATTTATAGCTCTGCCAAAGAAACCAGGCACTTTAAAATGTGAAGACCGTCGCACAATAAGTCTTATGAGTCACATGACTAAGATTTTACTGAGAAGAATAAGAAACAAACTTACACCAGAAATCAGCGATGAACAATGTGGATTTGTAGAAGGAAAAGGTACAAACAATGCTATTTACATCCCAAGGACATTGTCAGAAAGAGCTATAGAAGTAAAGACTGATTTGTACTTGTGCTTAATAGACCATACAAAAGCATTTGACTGTGTGAAGAATGAAGAAGTAATCAAACTGTTAGAAAATTAAACATTGAAGGGAAAGATCTACGAATAATAAAGAATATTCATTGGCAGCAAACAGCAGCTATAAGCATTAACAACTGTTTAGATACATTTCAAAGCATAAAGAGGGGCGTACGACAAGGATGTGTACTGTCACCTGATTTGTTTTCAATATTCATTCATTCATTCAGTAGCATGTCCCTCGCGGAACCTCGCTGCCATAACAACCCTCCGGAAAACCTTCCTATCATGAGCAAGATGTCCTGCGTCTGATACACCCATCTGGAGATCATCTGCCACATCCTGCACCCATCTTCTCCTTGGGCTTCCTCTTCCTCTCTTCCCAGGCATATACCCCTCCATTATTGTTCTCTCGAGACTTCCATGACGTTTAAAGTGACCAAAATATTTCAATTTTCTTTGTTTTATTGTCTTTACTAGCCAACCCTCTTCAATATTCAGCTCTTGAAGTATGGATGCATTTGTTCTTTTCTTTACCCAAGATATTCTTAGAACCTGTCTGTAACATTTATATTCAAATGCATTTATGCGCTGTTTCGCTTGTTTAGTAAGTGTCCAGGTCTCACAGGCGTATGTTGCAATGGGAAAGATGCATGCTCTTAAAAATCTGACCTTTGTAATTCTATCTGTACAATTCCATAATTTATTCAGTTGTTTTAGTCTTTGAAGAGCAATTGATAGTCGCCGTTTAATTTCTTTCATTGTGTCACCATTATTGGTAACCAGTGACCCACATTAACATATATTTCCTTCTCCATGGCAGTTTTGTTTGTATGCATTATCTTTGTTTTTGCTATGTTATGAAATAAGTTATGATTTTCACTATTTCTTTGGAGTGAGGTTAATAAGTTTTCTAAACCATTTTGTGATGTTGATAGTAATACTGTATCATCAGCATAACGAATTTCTGGTATTTCATGACCACCGATGTTTAGGGCATCATATTGTTCCTTGTTTATATCATCTCTTACATTTCTCATTATATTTTCGGCGTACAGGTTGAACAAATACGGTGACAGCACACATCCCTGACGGACTCCTTGCTTGATGCCAAATCAGTCTGATGTCTCTCCATCTATTCTGACTGCTGCTTGTTGGTCTTGATAGAGCATTTTAATGAGCTGCACTATATGTGATGGAAAGCCCATATTCCTCATGATTTCCCAAAGCTTCTGATGTTGTACACAGTCAAATGCTTTTGAATAATCCACAAAACATAAGAACAGATTTACATTAAATTCTCTACACTTCTCTATTATTAAACGCATGTTGAATATATGATCTCTTGTTCCTCTTCCCTGTCTAAATCCAGCCTGAGCTACATTAATCTCTTCTTCCATTTTCTTATGCAGTCTTCTCATTATAATTTTTAGTAGAATTTTACTTGCATGACTGATCAGGGCAATAGTTCGATAGTTTGTACATAATTTCAGGTCACCCTTTTTTGGTATTGGAATGAAGATAGTTCTCTTCCAGTCTTTTGGCCAAATACCATATTTCCATATCTTTTCACATAATGCATGATAGATTTTTGTGCTTTCTTCTCCTCCCGCTTTAATCAATTCAGCTGGTATCTCATCACATCCAGGTGATTTACCATTTTTCAGGCTCCTTATTGCCCATGAAATTTCATCTAATGAAGGTTCAGGTTCTGCCTCTACTGTTACTGGTTCATGTATATCATTCATATCCTCACTGTCATTCATATCATACATTCCGCTGCAGTATTCCTGCCATCTTCCTAGAATTTGTCTAGATTCTGTTAAAGTATTTCCCAACTTGTCACAAATAACATTTAACTGAGGTTGAAAATTTCTTGTCAATAATTCATTTCCTTGAACATTTCGTAATCTCTTCCATTTTTATGATGCTGCTCTATTTTAATACAGCAATCTTGTACATACTGATTTTTATCCTTTCTTGTGTACTTTCTTATTTCTCGTGTTAAAAATTTATACTTCATCCTACTGTCATTGGTTTCTCCTTTCTTTTTCAGTTCCCTTCGTTGTTTTATTAGTTCTAACGTGTATGGTGTGATCCATGGTTTATGTTGCTTAGTCCTGGTGGGTATTAAGTCTTTAGCTGCTGTTATCAAGATATCCCTAGCTTGTACCGCCAGTTCATCAGGTGTCATTTCCTCTTGTACAGACATCAAGACCTCAAAACGGTTCTTCACTTCTACGTTGTATGCATCTGGTATTTTTGTGAGATCAAATCGAAATGGCCTTGGTCCTCGGGTAAGCTTTTTGAGTTTTAATTTCAGATCTGCTTCTAGTAACTGATGATCTGTATCGCAATCTGCACTTCGCAGGGTTTTTTGCAGATGTTATGCTCGATCTCCATCTTCTTTGTATTAAAATGTAATCTATCTGATTTTTGGTAACACCGTCAGGGGATGTCCATGTGAAAAGCCTTCTAGGGTGTTGTTTATAAAGTGTGTTAGCTATTGTTAATTCATTTTCTATGCAAAATTCAATCAATTTTTCTCCTGTTTCATTTCTATTACCCAATCCAAATTTTCCTAAAACGTGTCTCTCATTTTCAGCTCTGCCTGTACCTACTTTAGCATTAAAATCTCCTATTATTATTATTATATCATTCTGATTAATTTTATTTAGTGTGTCTTGCAGTATGGCATAAAAATCTTCAATTTCGCCCTCCTCTGTTGTTGAAGTTGGTGCATATACCTGCATGAAAGTTATGTTTTTTGGACGGCCTTTAAGTCTGATAGTTAGGATTCTATCACTAACTGGATTATATCCCATAATAGCTTTTGCTGTTGTTTTATCTAAACAAAATGCCACTCCGCTCTGGCCTCTTACATCTCTACCAGAATATACGAAAAAGCTTCCATATTCATTGATAAAATGTCCCTTGCCACTCCAACGATGTTCACAAATTCCTAAGATCTGAATATTTAATCTTTCAATCTCATCACATACTACTTTAAGCTTTCCTTCATACAGACTTCTCACATTCCACGTTCCTATTCGCATTTTGTTTCTTAGTCTGACACAGTGGATTTCCTTGGTAACACAGTCAGGATTAACTCCGTCATTTCAATATACAGTGAATATATAATGGGATCTTTAATTGATATGCCCGGAACTATGGTTGGTGGGCACAATATAAAATATTTACGTTATGCTGATGACACAGTCTTGATAGCAACAGGTCAGAAAGAATTACAGGAAATGATAGACATTGTGGTGTTAGAAAGTGGAAGAATGGGCCTCAGTTTGAATAATGGGAAGACAGAAGTAATAGTGGTATCAAAGAAACGAATAATTCCTAAATGTGTAATAAAAGTCAATGGTGTTATTTTAGGACAAGTACAGAGATTTAAGTATCTGGGCACATGTATAACATCAGATGAAAGATGCATAAGTGAGATAAGAAACAGAATAGGACCGGCAAAAACTGTCTTTAATAAAATGAAAAACATCTTGTGCAATATATCCTTGTCATTGAGAGTTAGAAAAAGAATTATTGCTTGCTCCATACATCCAGTTTTAACACATGGCTGTAAATCCTGGACAATCGGTAGGCAGGCCAAAAAATTTCTAGAGGCCTCAGAAATGTGGTTTTACAGAAGAATGCTTAGAATACCTTGGACAGCCAAAAAGAGCAACCAAGAGGTTTTGAAAGAGGCGAGAGCCCGAAGACAACTAATCACAGACATCAGAAGGAGACAGTCATCATTTTTCGGCCATGTTATGAAAAGAAGGAAAATAGAACATATTGTCACCACTGGAAAGATCTGTGGAAGGAGAGATAGAGGAAGACAACAAGAGAAGATGCTTGACAGTCTTGTTGCATGGCATGGAGGTGTGTCAGCACACGAACTGATACATGCTGCAGAAGATCGCAGATTATGGAGAGGCATGATCGCCCACGCCAGTCGGCAAGGCACTTGATGATGATGACCACCTATTAGCCAGTGTCATCATGTTGAAGACTCCAGAACATGTTCTGTGAAGACTGCCCTCTCCTGGAGCAACTGTGAAACAACGTGTAGCCCCACTCAGTAGACCTGACAACCAAGGCTTTGGGAGAAACCTGAGAGATAACATGAAGCCACGAGCAGTTCCCAATGTCTGGTCCACCATACAAAGTTCCTAACGTTTTCCCTCTTCCCCTCCCTCCCCCTTTTCCCCTTTCCCTCCCTCCCTTTTCCCCCTTCCCCTCCCTCCCTCCTTCCCCCTTTTCATTCCCTTCCTTCCATTTCCCTCCCTCCCTTTCCCCTCTCTCCCTCTTTTCCTCCATTCCTCCCTCCCTCTTTCCCCCTCCCTCCCTCTTTCCCCCTCCCTCCCTCTCCCCCCCCCCCTCCTAACCTCACTTTTGCATTCTCAGTTTCTAGGACATGTAATGTTACATTCCTAAAATAGAAACACAAACTCAGTCAGACACCATTAAGTGGCGTGTAATATTTTCTGCATGCCACTTCTGATGATGTGTAGATAAACTTACAGTTTATCAGTACTGTGTGTTTCAAAATGTTAAACTAACCAATCAGTCAACTTTTGTTATCGACTAACTACCAAGCATACATCCAAATGTAAGTATCTATACAGCTATCAGTTTATATAGTGTACGTTACATCTGCCTGAGAGGCTAGGAACCAACAGTATGCATGAAAATGAGTCATATCTGTGGGGGGGGGGGGGGAGGAGGGGTTCTGTAGAACACGCTGATGAATTTTAAATTTTTTACACACACCCACACACAAAACAAAACCCTCAACTTTAGAATATCACTCCTTTGTGAGCTAGGAAGAGTAGGGGGAGTGGGGTTGAACTGCAACTGGCTTATCTACACAATACACCATGCTGGGAATAAACAATAACTGGTATATCTACATAATGGACCATGTTGGAAATGAACAACAAGTGGCTTATCTACACAATACACCATGTTGGGAATAAACAACAGGTGGCTTATCTACACAATACACCATGTTGGGAATAAACAACAGGTGGCTTATCTACACAATACACCATGTTGGGAATGAACAACAAGTGGCTTATCTACACAATACACCATTTTGGGAATAAACAACAAGTGGCTTATCTACACAATACACCATGTTGGGAATAAACAACAGGTGGCTTATCTACACAATACACCATGTTGGGAATGAACAACAAGTGGCTTATCTTCACAATACACCATTTTGGGAATAAACAATAAGTGACTTATCTACACAATACACCATGTTGGGAATAAACAACAGGTGGCTTATCTACACAATACACCATGTTGGGAATGAACAACAAGTGGCTTATCTACACAATACACCATTTTGGGAATAAACAACAAGTGGCTTATCTACACAATACACCATGTTAGGAATAAACAACAGGTGGCTTATCTACACAATACACCATGTTGGGAATGAACAACAAGTAGCTTATCTACACAATACACCATTTTGGGAATAAACAACAAGTGGCTTATCTACACAATACACCATGTTGGGAATAAACAACAGGTGGCTTATCTACACAATACACCATGTTGGGAATGAACAACAAGTGGCTTATCTACACAATACACCATTTTGGGAATAAACAACAAGTGGCTTATCTACACAATACACCATGTTGGGAATAAACAACAAGTGGCTTATCTACACAATACACCATGTTGGGAATAAACAACAAGTGGCTTATCTACACAATACAAAATGTTGGGAATAAACAAATGGCTTATCTACACAATACACCATGTTGGGAATAAACAACAAGTGGCTTATCTACACAATACACCATTTTGGGAATAAACAACAAGTGGCTTATCTACACAATACACCATGTTGGGAATAAACAACAAGTGGCTTATCTACACAATACACCATGTTGGGAATAAACAACAAGTGGCTTATCTACACAATACAAAATGTTGGGAATAAACAAATGGCTTATCTACACAATACACCATGTTGGGAATAAACAACAGGTGGCTTATCTACACAATACACCATGTTGGGAATAAACAACAAGTAGTTTATCTACACAATACACCATGTTGGGAATAAACAACAAGTGGCTTATCTACAACAATACACCATGTTGGGAAGAAACAAGTAGCTTATCTACACAATACACCATGTTGGGAATAAACAACTAGTGGTTTATCTACACAATACACCATGTTGGGAATAAACAACAAGTAGCTTATCTACACAATACACCATGTTGGGAATAAACAACAGGTGGCTTATCTACACAATACACCATGTTGGGAATAAACAACAACTAGCTTATCTACACAATACACCATGTTGGGAATAAACAACAACTAGCATATCTACATAATACACCATGACACCGAGATATTCAGCAACACAGACATATATTTGAGGTATGACACAGAGATATTCAGTAACACAGACATATTTTTAAGGTATGACACCGAGATATTCAGCAACACAGACATATATTTGAGGTATGACACAGAGATATTCAGCAACACAGACATATATTTAAGGTATGACACCGAGATATTCAGCAAAACAGGCATATATTTGAGGTATGACACAGAGATATTCAGTAACACAGACATATATTTAAGGTATGACACCGAGATATTCAGCAACACAGACATATATTTGAGGTATGACACAGAGATATTCAGCAACACAGACATATATTTAAGGTATGACACCGAGATATTCAGCAACACAGACATATATTTGAGGTATGACACCGAGATATTCAGCAACACAGACCATATTTGAGTTATGGCACAGAGATATTCAGTAACACAGACCATATTTGAGTTATGGCACCGAGATATTCAGCAACACAGACATATATTTGAGGTATGACACCGGGATATTCAGCAACACAGGCATATATTTAAGGTATCACACCGAGATATTCATCAACACAGACATATATTTAAGGTATCACACCGAGATATTCATCAACACAGACATATATTTAAGGTATCACACCGAGATATTCATCAACACAGACATATATTTAAGGTATGACACCGATATATTCAGCAACACAGACATATATTTAAGGTATCACACCGAGATATTCAGCAACACAAACATATATTTAAGGTATCACACCGAGATATTCAGCAACACAGACATATATTAGAGGTTTGACACCGAGATATTCAGCAACACAGACATATATTAGAGGTTTGACACCGAGATATTCAGCAACACAGGCATATATTTGAGTTATGGCACCGAGATATTCAGCAGCACAGACCATATTTGAGTTATGGCACCGAGGTATTCAGTAACACAGACCATATTTGAGTTATGGCACTGAGATATTCAGTAACACAGACCATATTTGAGTTATGGCACCGAGATATTCAGCAACACAGACCATATTTGAGTTATGGCACCGAGATATTCAGTAACACAGACCATATTTGAGTTATGGCACCGAGAAATTCAGCAGTAAAGACAACATCCCACGCCTTACACTAAGATTTCCAGTTAGGGAAAACAATATCTAATCTAAAACACGGAGTCACCCAATACCTGCCACTGAGGTATCCAGAACTGGACAGTAACTTCATCGCAATTCATGTTTAAGAAAAGCAATTAAAAAGTCGACCACACTCAGCGCAATAAGAGCTGAATTGATTATAATTGTGGTCTTGTTTCTTTGTGCCAAATGTATTGACAAAGTTAGTTGATTTGTGCCAATGTTAGTGCTTTAATAGTTTGTTGTGCCATTACAAATTGCCGAGTGTGCCTACTGGTGTATTGTGGTGTCCCTCTTTGCATGTCTGGGTATTTCAGTCCTTTAGTGTGAATGAGTGCCTTTCTGGCCTGTCCAAGCTTATAGTTCAGGCTGTAATATGTGAGAGTTTGACTGTCTCCTGTATTCAGGCTAGTACATGTTTTGTAAAGGTATTATTACATACTGTTTATATTATTATAATGTCCTAGTGAGAATACATCTGAATCCATGTCGCTTCCGTGCTGTTTGCAGAGCGTCGCCGGCAAGTACCAAGACTGTCACCAGTAAGTCATATCGGATTGATTTTCCTGTATTATATAAAAAAAACATTCAAAGGCAAACAGTAATTTTGTTAAGATCCATTTATGTAATGCTTTTTCCGAAAAAAATAAAATATTATGTTGATCTTAAGGATATTATAGATGGCGTCCTGAAGTAGTTTCTGGATTATAAAACAAATAATACAGATGGGTTGATGATTGAGTGACATCTACGAACGATGCCATGAATGATTGACGCTCTGAGAGGTGCAAGTTGCCATTAATGGAGGAGAAGGGGGTTCAAATTCTCGTTAAGATGGTATGGGTCTGAATCCTTGAGGTCATAAAGCTGGCTTTGTAGGGACGGCTAGAGAAAAATTGATAATAATCTTCAGATATACACGTATAAACCCCGTAACAGAGAGTTGAGAATATGAACCAATATACCAGCATTTGGTGCATTCCCATAAGTGCTTTGTCTCATTCTTCAGCAGCCAGCGTCTAGAGTTCAGTAACCGATAAAATATCTAAAGCTTGTTACGTCTTACTTGTAATCCGTATAGACGTCCCAGCATGTCGGTCCCACCCTCTCACGCTCTGTCCTTCCATGCAGCAGCTAGCTCAGTTTCTCTATACTCAACTTATCCAGTAGTAGTTAACTGCCATTTTTTTTTTGTCTTTGCCCAGTAACCAGTTTCTGCATACTTAAGCCTGGTTTAATACTCACTTCTAACACGCAGTTTACTGTCTCTAACTCCTTTGCCTCGATGTCTCTGGAACCCAGCACATTCAGTATGTCTGCCCTGTCCATACTTCTTCCTCCACTGACCACTACAGACACGATCAGTATGTCAGCTTTATCATTTCCTTTCACACTGACGTGCCCCGGTTTGTGTAGTCGAAATAGTTTCTTGGAGAAAGAATTCTGGACTTCTGTTAACCCTTTCTAGTTGCAGTTTGTCCCTCTGGACCATCTAAGTCTACTCACTCTGAGTCTATCAATGCATGAGCTGTTTCCTGTTCTGCAAGCGACACAAGTGCCATGTGACACCTGTTACCTCCATCGTATCTGAATTGAATGCTTAATTTTCTTCTATTGCTGTCTGTGCCTTCACCTGCGCTGTGAATGTCAATCCAGACCGCACCGCAAGAATCACTGAGCCATCTGTGTAGATGATGACGTCACATTTTTTAGTATGCTTGTGGATTAGGGATCTTATGTCCTTATCATCAGCCGTTTGGCTCCCTTCTCTTCAATACCTGCCCAGGGTGATTATTACATCAATTTGCTAATGTAATTTTTTCAGGTGTTTCTATCCATTCAGCACTGAGCTTGACAAGTTCTAATGGGCAAATTAGGTGAAAGATTTACTCTGCTTCCGTCACCCAGGACCGACTCCCCTTTAGGTGCTTACCTGTGTTCACCTGTAGGCAGCAATGCAACGGGTGTTTTATGTCGGCATCAAACTCCCATGAACCATAAGTAGCAGTCTGTTTTCTCTCTTAGCTGCTACCATTATCCTGTGCCACGTCAAGCCTTTATAACCTTTTATAATGACACCGACATGATGTCACAGACATCTATCAAAGTGGATACCAAGATATAGAAGGTCTAGTGTCACCTTTGGATATCACCTCCACACATGATGACAGTGGGCGTGGGTCTCTTGACAACTCTGCTGTTTAGTGAGAACCACGTAACCTTAGCGGAGTTTACTCTTGTCGAATCTTCGTACCACCTGGTCAGCCTGTTAAATTCCTGCTGCACTGCTTTAACTGTCTGCTCTTTGTCTATATATCCTGCCTTTGCGTCAGAGCATTATCAGCAAAGGACTGACACTATTTGAGAGCGCCACAGTCCTAAATTCTGACTGCGTGTTACCCTTGTTGTGCAGATATAACAGCTGACAACGGTGACCTAAGGGAGCCCCTGTTGTGTGAATAAACAAGTGACAATAGTCACCCCTGAGGTAAACATGACATGGTAGTCCTGTGCTTTGATATCGATGTCTCCTACCGCATAACTACGGTACTTTCAAAAAGAGCGCCACTGATCATGTTGATCAAAGTTGGATCAATATCCATGTCTAACAGCAGTGTCAAAACGAGACAGTAGTTACAGCTACTGGCGCTTTGTGTATACCTGCCACCCGTAGGAGTGTACACCTTGCAACCACTCTGCCCTCTGGGTAGCAACCCTCGATCGCAATAGCCAGGTGTGAGCCAGCTTCTCATACCTGCCAATAGCCTTGTCGCCAACCGGATTCTGCCTTACTGTAATACTGGTCGCTGTCTAGTTTCCAGGTATTTCTTATAACAGGTTACAACGGTGATCTGAGGTAGCCCCTGGTGTCTAAACAGAACAGGTGACAATAGTCACCCATGAGGTAAACCTGGCATGGAAGTCCTCTGTTTCGATATCGATGTCTTGTACTGACAGTTCTAGTTTTAGTTTGCCCTGGATAAGCACATTTTCACCAGGTCACACTTTTGTGTTAGGTCGGGTGCTCCTTTGCTCACCTTTGCTGCAGGTGGTCTACTGTGTGACGCTCTGCACTTCCAACAATTGGGACTTTACCGACATTTCAGCTGGAGTACAATAGCCGAATCTAAGTTAGGTTGTTTTTACCAGACATTTGCGCAATTGGACGCTTAATGGACTTTCAGAAGCCTAAAAGTTCTTATGCCACCGAGCCAGTCTACCGAGATGTTTTCTTCGCGTCAATCCGGTTACTTCTTCTTCTCATAGTCCATGCTTGTGGCACTGATAGTTATGCCTAACTACATACAACCTTCTGCCTATGACACACATGAACTTCTATGTCATGCCAAACCGATCAGCGTCTTCTCTCTCTCTCTCTCTCTCTCTCTCTCTCTCTCTCTCTCTCTCTCTCTCTCTCTCTCTCTCTCTTTCTCTCTCTTCCTCTCCAATTGTCCTACCGTCACGATGTACTCTAGTTTTTCCTCTTCTCAAAATATGGCCAAAGATGGTAGACTGTGCTTTTCTGATGTAGGTAGTCAGTTTCTTTCAAGACATCTTCATTACTTAATTTAGCTGTCCATGGGTTCTCATCACTCGCCTATCAAGTGACATTTCTGCTACCACAAATTTTTGTCTCCGCTAATTAGCCAACTGTACATGATCTACTTCCGAACATCAATATGGAATAATCTGGCTCTTGAGAATTAACTTTCTCACCTGAATGACAGGTTGTTTAAAATATTCTTTTTTTTGAGACATTCTTGAGCCATCCTTCAGCTGTTCTCTAACTTCTACAAAACATTTTCCTCTGCAGTTATCAGGGCCATTTACGTTTCAGCTTTTAGAGAATTGTTCCATTACCTTTGGTTTTTTGTTTTTGTTTCAGAGGCTCCTTTTTCTGTGTAATTACTGTTGCTTATGTTTCTCTGATGTTTAAATTAGGACCCGTGTTTTGACTTTCTTTTACAGTTATGTCCATCATTTGTTGCAGTTGTGTTTAATTTTCTGCGATCAAAACTATATCCTCATCATATCTCAGACTGTTCACAATATGCCCACCAACCGCTATTCCTGACATAATTGGTATTATTATTATTATTATTATTATTATTATTATTATTATTATTATTATTATTATTCAGCATTCCAAGCCCTTGAGGTTTATTGCTGCACATATCACCCGCCCCATTCATCTCTCTAGTTTTTCTTCTCTTTCCAGTTGGTGACACCAAGTGTTTGCAGGTCTGTCTAGACGTTATCTCTCTGGTTGTCCTTCTCTTTCCAGTTGGTGAACCAGGTGTTTGCTGGTCTGTCTAGACGTTATCTCTCTAGTTGTCCTTCTCTTTCTAGATGGTGACACCAGGTGTTTGCAGGTCTGTCTAGACGTTATCTCTCTGGTTGTCCTTCTCTTTCCAGTTGGTGACACCAAGTGTTTGCAGGTCTGTCTAGACGTTATCTCTCTGGTTGTCCTTCTCTTTCCAGTTGGTGAACCAGGTGTTTGCAGGTCTGTTTAGACGTTATCTCTCTGGTTGGCCTTTTCTTTCCAGTTGGTGACACCAAGTTTGTGCACGTCTGTCTGGACGTTTATCTCTAAATCGTCTTCATGGTCTGCCGGGCCCATACTGTACAGTCCACTGCATCGTGTGTTTTTCGGTAAAGGTGTCACCGGAAATATATCCAGTGGTAATGATATAATTCAACATAATTAGCCTGTTCTTAAACCAAGTGATGGGATTGAATGTTGGAAATCCACCATACATTAGTGTGTATGACCATCAGCTGCTGGCTGTAAATGAGTTTGAGTACCTAGGCTCACGTATCTCAAGCAATCATTCTTTGGATGCAGAACTAAACAAACGTATAGGAAAGGCCTCTGCTATGTTTGCATATCTCACAAAGAGAGTCTGGTCAAACAAAAAGCTAACTGATAATACAAAAATGAAGGTTTATGAGTCTTGTGTCCTGAGCACATTACTGTACGGCTGCGAATCCTGGACTCTCTATGCTCCACAGGAAAAAAGACTGAATACCTTCCATATGCGCTGTCTGAAACGCATCCTTGGTATGTTATGGCGAGACCTTGTCTCCACCGAATGTGTGCTCACAATAGCAAAAACACCATCAATGTATTGTATACTGAAGCAAAGACGTCTGCGCTGGCTGGGATATGTCACCCGCATCGAGGATGGTCGTATTCCAAAAGATCTCCTATATGGTGAATTGGTGACTGGGAATAGACCTACAGGAAGGCCAAAGCTGCGCTATAAAGATGTATGCAAACGTGATCTAATAGATACCAACATAGGCACAGAGACATGGGAAAAATCAGCTGCAGATCGACTACTATGGACACAGAAAGTGAAAGACGGACTGTCCCATTTTGAAAGAAACCGAACACAACGAGCTTGGAGAGGAGGCACCGGAGAGTAAAACTGCCTCACAACGAGGGAGTATCTGCTTTTGTGTGTATCCTATGTGGCAAAGACTGCCATTCCCGCATCGGACTTGACAGTCACAGCAGATGCTGTTCCCAAAGCCAGCGGCACATCTCCATAGTCCCCCGGGACTGACGGATGCCATTACTATTATTTCAGTGTACAAATTGAAAAAAAAAAAAAAAAAAGGTGATAGTACACATTACTGTTTAATGCCTTGTCTATTGTCTTGAACAATTCCCACTTGGTTGGCATTTCTTATGGCTGTTTCTTGTTGCCAGTATACTAATGTCTTCAATGTTTCACTTTATCGAATGCTTTGATATAATTACCAAAGCCAAATGCGGATCGCTGCTCATTTCAGTAATTGTTTCTTTAAGTGTTTTCAAGATGAATAAAGCAGAGTTTGTTCATTTATTTTCAACAAAACCATACTGTTTTTCTCCAGTTGTTGGTTTTATTTTGCACCGTAAACTTCTCATTTTAATTCTCATTAATATTTAAGTTATATGACTCATCCCAAAAAAAAAAAAAAAAAAAAATCCCGTGTTTTCAACAATCATGTGTTTTTAGGTAAAGGTGTCAAAATAGAATTTTGAAGGTCCCCGGGAATATATCCAGTGGTAATTACACCATTCTACATAATTAGCCTGTTCTTAAGCAGTAGTCGATCACCATATTCCAGTCTGGGGTAAACATTAGAACCTAGGGTAACTTGAGTGTGTTTAACCTCGAAAGTCTGAATGTAGGCGGCAGTTGGAAGGAATTGTGTCATGTGAAGGACCACCAATATTGAAAGCACAAGCTGATATACACAAGAAGAAATTCACATTCTCAGGATCAGATAGCATAATTTTTCTTCTTTTTCTTTTTTACTGTTTATTCCCCAGTGGAGCATAGGCCTTCCACTATCATACCTCTGCCATGGCGAGCAGCTTCCTTAATGTCCTCAATGTCGTGTGTATGTGCTCAACTAAGGCCGCTGTGTCTGTGCTTGCATATTCAGTGACAGTGTTGTCCATGTCCTTGCGAGCATCTTGGTCTCTGTCATGGACACTGCCCACGTAGCCAAAGAAGAATAGTAAACCAATAGACAACTGGTGTTGTTAGCCGCTGAGGGAAATGCTAAAGATGGGTTCCCATTGCTTTTGGACTTGTCCAGTGTGCTAGGAAGTCGATTTTCTAAATAACTAACTTGGCTCTCCTCTGGCACTACAGACATATCTTGCTGGGAAAACATGGAAACCATCGAAATAGCTCAAATAATAGTTGAAACTGTTTATTTTCATTCTTACTATCATTTCACAACAAAGAGCGCGTTTACGTGTGTGTGTGTTGTAAGTAAAGTCACGACAACTTAATTCATTTCACTGGAATTTATCCCACAGTGTTCGGTCTCATTTCGCTGAACGGCTTGCGGCCTGTTGAAAACGTCAAACAAAATACAAATAATGTATCTCCAGCGATGACCTCCAGGGGTCTCCGTAAAATTGAACTCATAACCGAACGAGGCCACCGTGACACAGATCCGGACCTTGGCAGCGCGAGCAAAACGGCTTGACCACTTCGCCACTGGGGACCACCCATTTTACTAATAACACGCAACATAGGAACTAATAACAAGCAACATAGGAACTAATAACAGGCAACATAGGAACTAATAACAGGCAACATAGGAACTAATAACAGGCAACATAGGGACATAGGAAAATCTGACGGCAAGCCAGTCTGTTCTGAAAGTCATTAGCCTTGTTACCCCTGGTGAAAATGTGCTTGATTAGTTTTTTGTTCTAAACCAATATATTTATAGGCTGTAGGGTTTTGTATATTGTGTATGTATATTGTGTATGTATAGGTGGATGTGTGTATGTATAGGTGGATGTGTGTATGTATAGGTGGATGTGTGTATGTATAGGTGGATGTGTGTAAGTATAGGTGGATGTGTGTATGTATAGGTGGATGTGTGTATGTATAGGTGGATGTGTGTATGTATAGGTGGATGTGTGTATGTATAGGTGGATGTGTGTAAGTATAGGTGGATGTGTGTATGTATAGGTGGATGTGTGTAAGTATAGGTGGATGTGTGTATGTATAGGTGGATGTGTGTATGTATAGGTGGATATGTGTAAGTATAGGTGGATGTGTGTATGTATAGGTGGATGTGTGTAAGTATAGGTGGATGTGTGTATGTATAGGTGGATGTGTGTAAGTATAGGTGGATGTGTGTAAGTATAGGTGGATGTGTGTAAGTATAGGTGGATGTGTGTATGTATAGGTGGATGTGTGTAAGTATAGGTGGATGTGTGTAAGTATAGGTGGATGTGTGTATGTATAGGTGGATGTGTGTATGTATAGGTGGATGTGTGTAAGTATAGGTGGATGTGTGTATGTATAGGTGGATGTGTGTAAGTATATGTGTAGTTCAAAGAACAAATGTGGGGAATACAATTTGATGAGTGTAAACAGAACATGCATACTTTTGATGTCTCTGCACGAAGCGACACCTCTTGGAATGTCAATGAAGAACATAAGAAAGCCGAGAAAACAAATGACATATGTTTCACATGGCGAATACTCCCGTGTGGGTTCCGAGGCCCTACTACAGGTAAAAAAAAGAATAGACCCACTGCCTACCCAAAAGCATGTCGTAAGAGTCGACTAATTGGGAGCTTTCTTCGAAGGAGTGCATCTGCCTGAGAGGCAAGGAACCAGCAGTCTGCATACAAATGAGTCAGATTTGTTAAACGGATGCACACGCAACACTCAGGTTCTGGAACAGGGCTGCAGTCCAAAAGTAGATGAACAGTTAGAACTTTCCGCTAGTTTACAGCTGGTGAACGTAAAGAAGAAGATATGGTGAATGGGATAAATGGTGCTGAATGATTCGAAGACAGCGAGGACACCGAAAGACGTCCTCATTAGGGCTGACCCAGAACACTAGCAAACGAGATATGAGGAGAAACGTGAACGCAAATGCCCCTAAGCAAGGCACATAATGATATTACTAATGATGAGAAAGTCACGTCTGGTGTTACATGTGAACACTGTGCAGGAACAGCTCCTATGTGGACCTGCTGGCCTGCCATGCCGTCACGGGAGGCACGGAACTAAGAGTCGTCCATGATGCACTGAAAAGAAACAATATAAGTGCTGTTATGATTCACGATGACATTATAAGCCTTTCCTCTCACATTCCAAACTAGACATCATCAGTCAGCAAGTCCTTTACAGGACGTCGCTCTCTTTACGGCACGCCTGAAAGTATTCCTTTCACTAGCCAGCTCTCCGGTTCCATGTGCTTTCAATGCCAATGCATCTTCAATGTCTTGTATCCATATTCGCGGTGGTCGACCCCTGCCTCGCCTTCCACAAACTGCACCTTCCATCACCGTCTTTTCCAGGCCACCATGCCGCTTGATGTGGCCAAAATACCTCAACTTTCAGGGCAGGATGCTGTTTATAAGCAAGTTCTCCTTGATGTTCAACTCGTTCAAAATGTCGAGGTTTTTGCCTCTTCCTGATCCATG
This sequence comes from Candidula unifasciata, assembly GCA_905116865.2. Classification (NCBI taxonomy): domain Eukaryota; kingdom Metazoa; phylum Mollusca; class Gastropoda; order Stylommatophora; family Geomitridae; genus Candidula; species Candidula unifasciata. The sequence goes on along the minus strand of CAJHNH020000282.1, from coordinate 60,451 downwards.
GTATTCTAAGAATTGTTCTATAACATTTCAGTTCAAAAGTTCCAATCTTTTTCCTTATTGACCGAGTGAGCTACTTCCTAGACATCCTAGCCACAGTAAAAAACAAAAATGTATCCCACGCATGGGTTTTGTTACAGGGATCGTTTGATAGTTTCATGAAGCACACCTAGCTTACATGACTGTTTGCTGACCTCAGCTGTTGACACTGTCCAAACACACATTTACTGACCTCAGCTGTTGACACTGTCCAAACACACATTGACTGACCTCAGCTGTTGACACTGTCCAAACACACATTGACTGACCTCAGCTGTTGACACTGTCCAAACACACATTGACTGACCTCAGCTGTTGACACTGTCCAAACACACATTTACTGACCTCAGCTGTTGACACTGTCCAAACACACATTTACTGACCTCAGCTGTTGACACCCTCCAAACACACATTTACTGACCTCAGCTGTTGACACTGTCCAAACACATATTTACTGACCTCAGCTGTTGACACTGTCCAAACACACATTTACTGACCTCAGCTGTTGACACCCTCCAAACACACATTTACTGACCTCAGCTGTTGACACTGTCCAAACATACATTTACTGACCTCAGCTGTTGACACTGTCCAAACACACATTGACTGACCTCAGCTGCATACAACCATGTAGTGCCAGGATCTGAGACGGAACACATATAGGCTCTCTTCCACAGAGCAGTCTGTTCCTGGGATTGTCAGGGGCTGTCTCTTCAATGCAGTGATGTACCTGAGGGTTTGCTCAATGTCTATCTCTTTGTGTGATGGTCCTGCTGGAATCACTCGCTAACTTTGCTGGACTGTTATCATTTGCTGCCTAGTCTTTATACGTCTGGAATTAGATGTATGTTTGTTGTTGTCTCTATGAAGGTGATCATATATATATATATATATATATTATATTATATAGCAGTGGTTATTTCTGCGCACAGAAGAGGTGCACACTTACCAGACACAGCCAGACAATGAGCCAGGGCCAGAAGAACAAGCTGATAATGCAGTGCAGGCAGTGATTCACCCCACGTCTGCAAACAATCAGCAATATTTGTTGAAACCGTAAAAGAAGAAAGTATCAGATGTCTTTCACGGGACAAGTTGCTATACTGGCCGTTACATTGTGAGAATTAAAAATATAACAAAAATAATAATAACAACGAACTGAATGTTTTGCAGTCTAAACTATATAACCGATACAGAACTTTGCCCACGCATCATTTCTCAACAGATCGATGGGTATCCGCGGTGAGATGGAGATGGGCTGGGTCCGAAGACAGTGGTTGGAGTCTTTGATGCGGTCGGCGCTGACATATATCAGTTTCATATTTCTGCCAGGGCACGCAGGTGTGCAAGGAAATCAGCAGGCTGATAGGCTTGCAGGTAAAGCTTCTGTGGAGGGCGGACGTGCCATGGGCCATTCTGATATAGTGACTGCTCTACAAGAAGTCAGACGTTTGTGAGAACCAGGTGATGACAGACTCTGCGTCCATCGCTAGACTGCAAGAACGGCATGTTAAAAGAGGCGTGGCCAAACAAGGGCATTATGCAAGAATCCAGAGAAAAATAAAAAAACAAGACAAGACTGGTGTCGTCAGCCACTGAGGAGGGGGTCCGATCACTTATGGACTGAATGGTTTGATGTGCCCTGTCTACTAAGTAATTAACTTTAGTTAACATCAACCCTGTTTAAATTAGTCACTCCGCCAGGTTCAAATTTTGCGACTTGCCTACATTTGTCTTCCGCTCTAAAATCAGGTGATGCTTACAATAAATATATTACCAGAACCGCTTTTCTCAATCTGTAATTGTTCCATTGTTGACAAGTGGTACACTAAATTACACAAATTTAATACTTTATATTTTCATAGAGAATTTTTATAGCGAATCTCTTTGGACAACGAAAAAGCATAATATGATTTAACAGAAGATTAGCTTCACAGGGTCAACACGAAAATACGTGGAGTATAAAGCTGTCCACAAAGGTTCATAAAAGTATTTAATATATTCGGTTCAAATAGAGCAGGTCTGTGGCAGGATTGTCTTGGGTCACTCCTGTTTTTTTGGGGTTTTTTTCAATCATGTTCCAGGTAAATTATACACACTTTCTAGAAAATTACAGCGTTTTACAGAAACTCGGTTCTGGAGCTTAATTCGTACTTAAACGCGTTCGGAAACCGTTACTCAGAAACAGAAAACATTTTCTCTACACAAACCAATGACAAATCGATTATTTCGTTTCTTACTCCAAATTGGAAACATCAAGGGCAAGTGGTAGACAATGATACGGATGGGAAGACAACATGAAGAGGCGGACGAACAGAAGTCTGAGAGAGTTTACAACCAAGACATAAGACAGGGCGTGTGTTGGAGATCCATTGCAGCCATCCTGCATTGTGGAAACGACATCTGATTGATTGACCCCATTTTACTGCTTGTACATTTCAATCTTTATCTAATACTTTGTGCATAAAACTATCAACAAATAAATTTGTATACAATCTTGTTACCAGAAAATGGACACAACTCGAAAAATTCTCGATGAAAATGTAGTTCTTCTCTGGAAGGAGAACTGATATTGTCAATAAAAGTATGAGGAACAAATGATGTCAGGTCTTATTTACTGCACATGGCATCCTCTCCAATAAAAGCATCGGGTAGCTTTCTGAGGGTTCTATATTTTTTTTTTCTTGAGTGTTTCTTAGCCCCATTCAGCTTTGCCTAGTCCTAACTAGGCCTCTGCTTTTCTAAAACATACTCAATGCGATTTATATTTATCTGCGTTTTAAAATCTGTCTGAAGTGCGACGTGAACAGATGCCACAATGATGTGAGAAGTTAACAGCTGCAACAATGATGTGAGAAGTTAACAGCTGCAACAATGATGTGAGAAGTTAACAGCTGCAACAATGATGTGAGAAGTTAACAGCTGCAACAATGATGTGAGAGGTTAACAGCTGCAACAATGATGTGAGAAGTTAACAGCTGCAACAATGATGTGAGAAGTTAACAGATGCAACAATGATGTGAGAAGTTAACAGCTGCAACAATGATGTGAGAAGTTAACAGATGCAACAATGATGTGAGAAGTTAACAGCTGCAACAATGATGTGAGAAGTTAACAGATGCAACTATGATGTGAGAAGTTAACAGCTGATGATGTGGTTTGCTACAGCTATGTCAGAGAGGTATCTTATAAAAGTGTATACCTCAACACTTCCCACACTTTTCATTGAATGAAGATCCAGGAACATCCTGCCTACATTCCTGTAACCCAGAAGAAATTTCCCCCTCCTTCTGAAATTGTTCCAGTTCTTTGCGGGTTAGCTAATTCCTGTAGTCCTAATACTTCCAGGTCAATAGTGTCAAGTTCACAGCCCATGCTTTGTCCAGAAACCGTGTCTGCTTCACAGTCCGGCTATAGTCATCTCTAAATTATGGCCATGCAAATTCACTAGCACTTTTGTCAAGGATGCCTAAACAACGAAGACTATGAAGTGATTTTTTTCTCTCCAGAATTCTCTGTGTCAGAGATCACTTTAAAACGTCCTTGTTTTCGTCCAGAATATATTAACGTTTCTAAAGACCTGTTGGTCATTGGGTCGGATTAGGGAAGTCGCCTACATCTCAGCCTAAAGAGTGTGTTTTCGGGGTTGTTCGTGAACCGAAGTATTATTCGGAAATCGAGATATTTCCCATGGAAAATTTGTTTAGAACTCGAACCTGCCCTAAAAAGGAGTCTTTCGAGAACCGATGCTTGGCTGCATATCGAAAGAGCAAGGACAAATGTAATCAACCCAGGAGTCAATTCAAGCGTAGAATCAAGCATATATATTTGTGTAACGTTGTAGACAATGATGACAGACACTATGGATGCGTTCAGAGTATACGATGGTCTTCCACAGTAGAAAAAATATGTGGAATTCTAGAGAGATCGGATCTAGCACTAAACAATAAAATTGTTGACACTAACGTCTAATCAGTTGTGCTGTAATGACTATGGAGGATTGGGGGGGGGGGGGGGGGGGGGGGGGGGGGGGGGGGGGGGGGGAGGGGGGGGGGGGGGGGGGGGGGGGGGGGGGGGTACAATTACGAAGCTTAAGAAAACTGAATAAGTCAGAAAACAATAAGGATAGAGGAGAATATTCTCAAAGTCGCACACCGAGAAGTCCGAGGAAGTCGAAGATCACCACAGAATTAGAAGATTGCAAAAGTTGGAGCACACCGCAAAGGCAAGGCAGTGAGGATGTCGGAGAACACTGCCAGAGCACTTAAAAAGTTGAAAAACACTGTTAAAATTAAACAATAAAAAAGTCGGAGGAAAAAAAAAAGAAAACAATGAGAACACCGCGGAATTAGAACTTGAGGAATGCTGGAGAACACCGCGGAAACAGAACATTAAGTCCGGGAACAATGTGGAAGTAGAACATTGTGGAACGGGAAAAAAACCCAGCAGAAACAGAATACAGCGAAAATAGATTACTAAAGAAGTCAGAGAATATTGAAGTCTTTGGAGACAATGGAGAATTCAGAGAAGCCTAAAGACGTCAGAGACTAAAGAATACAGAGAAGTCTTAAGACGTCGGACCGGAGAAGACGTTCATTAGGAAATAGGAAACTGGCAAATCAGAGAAAACAATCAGGACCAATATAATAAAATGGAAAACACGACGCCTTGAAGTGGTTGAAATAAAGATATTTAAACACAGACACCGCAATAGTGTCGCAGAAGAGGAGAACATTCGACCCCAGATCAGGTAATTGTTTCTGCTGGTACTTACCTTTGTACGATCACTGTGTTTGTGACTGGTGCCTGCTGGCCAACAACGATGACATTGTTCGTGCTCTGTTTATAGAAATTTCCTCATTATCATTGCTACGTCATTAACCACAACAAAATGTTAGCAATATCTATTTAATTAGGTGTATATTCCAAGTGAGCTGTCTTTCAAACCAACCCGTTGATATCAACAACCAGATTCTTCTCTCCTGCTTCTTCTTAGCATTCACCAGCTGTAAACTCATACGGAAAGTTCTGTTTGTTCTTCCACTTCTGGACGTTGCTCTTGTTCCAAAAACGTGAGTTTTGCGTAAACGTCTATTTTTACAGATTGTGCATATGTGTATGCAGACTGCTAGTTCCTGGCCTCTCAGGCTGATGTACGACTTCGAAGGGAAAAGCCCTAAATAGTCACTTGCACAATATGCTTGTAAGAGGGCAGTGGGTCTATAATTCCCTCCCCCCCCCCCCCCACCCCAATGGGACCGTTCGATCTACATCCTACAATTGCCATCTGTATATCATCATCATCAGTTCTCGTTATGCCTAGTGGCACATGAGGCTTCAGAGAGGACTTTCCATGCTTTCCTGTCCTGTGCAATCTTCAGTGCAGTTTTCCATGTCAAAGATGCCGCACTCAGG
>CAJHNH020000282.1:0-50000 GCA_905116865.2 Candidula unifasciata | reverse complement strand
TGGGCAATGAAAGAAAATCCAAACTGTGGTTATTAGATTGAGATTTCAACTTGATGAAATCAGTCGGCAATGTATGACACGTTTCATATACATAACGAACCTTTGATTGTATTAGCTATGGCATGCAGGCGCCCACAAACAACACAGCAGCCAAATGCTTTCAGTACACAGCCGCCTTGTGCCGGCAGTAGTGTGTAGGGCATGGACCAGGAAGCTTTTTCAGCTTGGGAAACGGTGTTGGTTTCAGAATGGTGTCAACTGCACTTCACCAACAAGCGGAGAGGTTTACAACGGCTGAAGAGATATTGCATGCACCACCTACCCGATGGTTCTTCTTCTTCTTCTTTTCTATAAGATGTCGATGAAGAAATATATCCGCCTAAAATGTATCAGTGCCTTTTATTTCAAACAGTAATAGAACAGTAGTAGTACCAATGGGATAAGTTAGATTTCTTGAGTCTGTTCTGACTAAATACAAAAATTGAAACAACATATTAGGCTAGGGAGTAAATCACACACCATGCGTTGTCTGGGACTCAAAGAATTCACAGTAGAGCGCCTGCTGTCCCTGAAGGAGCACATTACACGGATTATGAATCTCTCAGCACAGCTTTGTCCGGCTGCTGCAAGCAAGAAGACCTGGCCTGGAGTGTACACTTTACCACACATGAAAGTAAACCTTCGACTTAAAGCACCTAGCGGTGCTTTACAATTTTCCTCAAGGCCTCCACAGCATTGACAGCGTGACTCTTTGCCTGACTGGATATTGTCTGTAGCCTCTACAAACATTTCTAAGCGGATGTGTTGAAGAACAAACAGTTCAAGTAAACTCTAAAAAACTATTCCTACAGTTATTTTTATATCTCGCATGAAGTCGCCACTTTAGAATATTAACTATCTTCTGCCATTACATCCGGTTTGGTTTGTAGAAAAAAAAAACTATAAGAAAAGATAAAACTAGTCCCAGTACTTTTAATAACGTTGTAACGAGGAGTGTCGGGCCTTTACGACAAATGAAGTGGAATGGTCATTTCTCTGCACTGTCGACTTTTCTTCTCAGCCAGTTCCCAGCACATTCTAGACATTATTACCATACGTACGTACGTACGTACGTACGTGTGGTGTGTGTGTGTGTGTGTGTGTGTGTGTGCGCGTGCGTGCGTGCGGCGTATGTATGTATGTATGTATGTATGTATGTATGTATGTATGTATGTATGTATGTATGTATGTATGTATGTATGTATGTATGTATGTATGTATGTATGTATGTATGTATGTATGTGTATGTATGTATGTGTATGTGTGTATGTGTGTATGTGTGTGTGTGTGTGTATGTATGTATGTATGTACGTATGTATGCACGTACGTATGTATGCACGTACGTATGTATGCACGTACGTATGTATGCACGTACGTATGCATGTACATGTGTATGTATGTACGTATGTATGTATGTATGTATGTAGTATGTATGCACGTACGTATGTGTGCACGTACGTATGTATGCACGTACGTGTGTATGCACGTACGTGTGTATGTGTGTATGTATGTAAGTGTGTATGTATATAAGTGTGTATGTATGTAAGTGTGTATGTATGTAAGTGTGTATGTATGTAAGTGTGTATGTATGTATGTATGTGTGTGTGCGTGCGTGCGTGCGTGCGTGCGTGCGAGCGTGCGTGCGTGCGTGTGTGTGTGTGTGTGTGTAGTATGTATGCACGTACGTATGCATGCACGTACGTATGTATGCACGTACGTATGTATGCTGTGTGTATGTATGTATGTATGTATGTATGTATGTACGTACGTACGTACGTACGTATGTATGTATGTATGTATGTATGTATGTATGTATGTATGTATGTAGGGGGTTGGGGTGGGAGGTCAGCACAATCTCCATGAAATACTACTTTTGTTTTTTACACAGAAGAGATAGGTAAATATACAATTTTACGTTCTCGTAAATTTGTCTCCTATAGATAGACACTAACAGTATTTTCACATTAACTGTTACACTAGTGCACATTCTCGTGGTTGTGTTGCAGTGATGCACATTTACAGGGCTCTATAACAGTTGAACATTTTTACACGTGTCTGCTGCAGGGGTGCTCACTCTAGTGTGTTTCAAAACTCATGCCGTTACACTTTAACCAGCTGGGGGCGAAACTACACGTGCAACCTGGGCAACCTGATGTTTTTAAACGTTTTCCTGGCTCATTTGACTCAAGTTAGAGTATGCTGACTGTTTGCTTTCAATCAGTGTCTTGCTTTTTTTTTTTTTTTTTCATGTACCGCAAACAATGCACAATGAATACTAAATATTTATTTAGTAGGTAGAGTAAGTTTAGTAAGTCCCCTTTCCACGCCTTAAGGCGTATAGGGCTAGACCTATATTCGTATAGACCAATCGGCACAAGATGGCTGATGTGGTCAGCATCACGCCTGCAAATATTTGTTTATTTTTTTTTTTTAAAATTACTCACAAGAAGGATGTTATTATTAACACGCTGCAGGCACAGTTTCAACAACTTACACCGAACGGTTACTGGTTTACATAATTCTCAAGCTCGGCATTACTTCTGGGACGTACTATAAACGGTTTTTACAGTGGTGCATGTTACATAGCTTTTGCATTGGTGCACATTTAAAGAAGGGCAGGGCTGTTTCACCATTTCTATAGGTTGTGGAAAATTTATATTGAACTTATGTTAAGCAAATTATTCCTTTATCTAAAAGATAATATTAAAGTAGGTAATTACTAGAAGTTGACTAAACGAGAAAACATAACTCGTAAGCCCTTTTAGCACACAGACAACAAAGAAAGCATGAAGTTAGCTGTGAAAGCCGATCATAAAAACGATTTTTTGTTTTTAGAAAACACGCCTGGACAATGCAGGATGTCACCAACCTACAACTGGTTCGAGCTGTCACTGGAACGCTGGCCTGCTCAACATTTCCCGGGAAAATTATTCCTAGAATTCACGCTGTGGTGTCCTTGACATCCAGGTCAGGACACAGCCACAGCCACACAGACCAGGTTTACCAGTTGTGGTATTTTTAAAGCTAAATTTGGCCTTTTTGAAAGTTGCCCCTTCACCAGCACCCCCTCCCCCTTCACCACCACCCCCTCTCCCCTTTTTTTTTCTCCCCCCCCCCCCCCCCCCGGTGGCTTTTTGGAAGATTGGTAGCCGATTTTTTGGCTTTTTCCTTACGCCACCAAATTACACGTTTGCGTTTCTGTGCTTGTCTAAACTGAGCCAATGTTACTTGTAATCCAGACGTAAAGACTTTTATTCTCAGAACTACCGTTTATGCACACTGCAGGAGAAGACATCAGTGTAATAGAAGAACAATACAGAAGAATCATTTGTATTGAATGAAAAGAGCAAACCCCATTTAAAAGAGATCGACTTCCAACAGATAGTGAAAAGTTATGGACTGGTGTTCTTCAACATGATTCACGTCAACAGCTGACCACCATTGCTGTGACTTGTTTCATAACTCCAGTTAGTCATGCTATTATGAAAATGGTGTTATGTATCAGGTTTGGCCAGATGTATGTGTAGGGTGAATGTTTTTAATGATACCGCCATCTTTCAGCACGATCATACATGTTGGAGATCACAGGATATGGAGAAGCATGATCGCCCACGCCAGTCTGCAAGGTACTTGATGTAATGATGACAATGATGATGACAATGATGGATTCCAGTGAGAAGAGGTGTTTAAGAGATAAATCTGTAGGTGCTGTGCACTGTTGGAAGAGGTATTGTAGATGTGCAGTCTTCTTCTGCTTCTTCGCGTTCACCAGCTGTAAACTCCAGTGGAAAGTTCTGGTTGTTCGTCCACTTCTGGACTGCAATCCTGTTCCAGAATCTGAGTGTTGCGTGTGCATCCGTTTTACAGATCGGACTAATTTGTATGCAGACTGTTGGTTCCTTGCCTCTCAGGCAGATGCATTCCGACTTTGAATAAGCTCCTAATTAGTCGGCTCTTACGACATGCTTTTGGGTAGCCAGTGGGTCTATTCTTGTTTTTCCTATAATAGGGCCCTGGAACCCACACGGGGAAGATGTATAGTGTACTGTTGACGCGTTCTTAGGGGTAACACATCCTACCAAGCGCCCAGGGCGTATGACTCGCACATACAAGCGCTTCCTCAGACGACAAAACCACTATTAGGTTCCTACAGTTGATGATCAACAACAATATGAACAACATCATAAGCCAGGCACAAGTAACAAGTTAACCACAATGTATCTGGAATAGTTTACATGTCCTATCGTAACCACTTACATTGTTTCCCAGTACTGTAATACAATAACCACACTAATTCTAATTTTATAGTTCAATGATCATTCTCTTTATTATAGTGTTAAAGACACTGCGACGAAAATGAATTGGTGATCACTGAATCACAATTTTTCGAGCCTACACAGAGAGATTAGAGAGGTAAATATTTTCAGTGTTATGTACGTCAGTAAGAAGAGAGGTTAGACAGTAACTATTTTAGTGTGATGCACTTCAGTGGGAAGAGAGGTTAGACAGGTAACTTTTTAGGTGTGATGCACTCCAAAGAAGAGAGAGATTAGACAGGTAACTATTTCAGTGTGATGCACTTCTATGAAGAGAGGGATTAAAAAAGTAACTATTTCAATGCGTTGTACTTCAATGGAAGAGGTATTATAGAGAGGTAACTATGTCAGTGTGATGCAATTCAGTGGGATCAGACAGGTAACGTTTTAGATGTGATGCACTCCAATGGAAAGAAGGATAAGATAAGTAACTATTTAGGTGTTATGCACTCCAATAGGAAGAAGGATAGTAACTATTTAGATGTTATGCACTCCAATAGGAAGAAGGATAGTAACTATTTAGGTGTCATGCACTCCGATGGGAGAAGGATAATTTACTATTTAGGTGTGACACCAATGGGAAGAAGCATTAGATAAGTAACTATTTAAGTGTGATGCACTCCGATGGGAAGAACGATTAGAGAGGTAACATTTTAGATGTGATGTACTCCCATGTGGAGAGGGTTTAGAGATGTAATTATTTCACTGTGATGTACTTCACTGGGGAGAGGAATTCAGAAGGATCAAATATGTCAGACTATCTTAAACTGCAGGACATGATAACAAGATGCTTTATTCGAAGGGGTAAGTAAACTATTGTTTAAATAAAGTGTTATGCACTCCGGGAAAGTTTTTTCGTTCCTTTCCCTTTCTAAGCCATTCCTTCTCCTTGTACCTCGCCCTTCTCGCCTCACGGGGCATCATATTTGATTCAAACTATTTATAGACCAACCAGGGAAAAAAAACTAGTCTTCATCACCCCGGTCGCCTTTTCTTTCCCTGGCATTTCCTCGAGCTCATTTTTGTATGGGTAAATCAGGGAGCCCTAGGTCAAATATAAAAATCCGTCTCGATGGGGATTGGAACCCATGATCTTTGCCAGTGTGCCACCCTGGCCCGCGAAGAGTCAATACAACCTTGTTAAATGTGTAGAAGACACACTTTCAGTGTTGCTCTCTGGGCAAAACAGTCGGCGAGGGAGACAGGTCACCAGTCACGCGCTTGCTATACTGTGACAGTATCTGTGAAGTCGCCAGTCGCTTCCAAGCTCGATGACATGATCAAATCAAGGCTGCTGTACACTGTCATTCCCTATGTCCAATGGACACCGATCTCTTTTTATTATAAACGACTGTGTAATAAAAACAACTACTTGGAGTTTCCCCAAATGTCACCAGGTACACAGCTGGAGAGAACAAACAGAATTACACAAGAAAATGTGTTATGTACATAGGACTGAAAATAAACTCACTTGGCAAATAAGCAAGCAGAAAAACTCAATCCTTTGAAACGAAAGTGAAACAAACTGGGAAAAAACTCTTGTGCTATTATTGTTTGGGACACCCTGACTAGCTCAGTGTGACAACCCACGCACACACACCAGGAGTGTGTTGTTGTTCAGTGTAGGCAACTTTGTAAAACCGGATATGTGTTGACACAGTGTGCAGCCCGTGCTACGGCAGCCAACTCGTGGTGACTCGCTTGTGCAGTGTTCACTCTTATCTATACAATACGTCACGTGCTTTTGATATTTATAACCTGATTTGCATAAAAAGTCATCTTAGCTTCTGACGTAGTTGTCTGAATTCTGGGAAACTGAAAATAAAAGCGATGTCTGTCGGTGATCCGGGTTTGCAGTAACAAACAAGTATGTCAGCTAACCAACTAGAGGCAGTTTAGATTTGAGGACTGTTGGTTTGTGTGCAATCTTAAATGCCAAAATGATCTAGAGTCTTGCGCCACTAATGCTTGTCCAGGCTCCGGACCAAACGTGATTTTGTTGAAATACAAATTATATATATATATATTTAAAGCCAACTCACCCCGGCTCTCTAGCGTAGTTGGCTAAACCGGATTGCGCGTCGACCGGGTGACGAACACCTTGTGGTCCGGGTTCACTCCCGGGGGTAGGCAGAAAAGCCACATTTCTCCCAGATTTACAGTATTTACAATGGAATCAATACCGAAAGGTTGCGATACCCATAATACCTAGCCTAAGGGTTCACAACTCATGGCTTCTGGATACTTAAAAAAAAAAGCCAACTCACCAACACCTCGCTTAGGTAAATGGTGGAAGAGAAGAAGAGGAAAAATAACAATAAGACCAAGAAGAGGACGAAGAAGAAGAAGCAGGGACGAGGTAGGGAAAGCAGCTGTGTTCTGGAAGGCGTGCAAGATAATTTCAAGAATAAATAAACGTATTCAATGTTTATAAATATAATGTTTGGCTCAATCATAATTTCTGATCCTAATTTTTTAAGCGATTTTGTGTGTGTGTGTGTGTGTGTGTGTGTGCCCAACACAGGCACATACCAACAACAAAAACATTTCAAGATAACGGAAGAGATGACAGGTGTTGATGACAAGTGAACGTGTGTAGAAAACTGTGATCACGGTCTTACATGTGACAAATAACGTGACAAATAATAACACTGTCGGTTATATTTCATCAAGAATCAGCTGTCTGCTGCTTGCTGACACAGCGACTGTCGGTAGGCATGTCTCTAGCTGTCCTCAGTGATACACTGAAACAGATAAAACAATATGGCTGACTGTCTACATTACTAGTAGTAGTAGTAATACTTTTACCCCACCAGGACATCACACAAGCAATAAATACCCGATGACACTAGTTGCACGATGTGGATGAGGATCACCCGTGGAGAGGTCCCGGAAACCGCGTTCAGCTATTAGACCATATTTATGGCCAGGCTATATTGCGGCCCCTGGCAAGGGATAACGAAAAATGGCATCCCACTATGAGATGACTGACACTACATTACTGCACCCTCTAACCGTGTATAGAAATCCTGTATGCATTTCATTTGATGTATGTATGTATGTATGTACGTGTGTGTATGTGTGTGTAAATATATAGATATATGATATTCAGCAAATTATTACAATAGAGATTGGACGAGGTCGCCAGCCATCAAGTCCAAGTGGAGCCACCAGTCATTACTCCATATATCCAAATCAAGTGTCAAGTCAGCAATAATGCTTCCAGTCGAGTTCTAAGTCAAAAATCACTTTATTTACCAAGTCATTTTCAAGTCTGAATGGGGAACTGCTTATAGATTAATCAAAAATGGCGAAAATACCAAATCAGAAGTGGCGCTAACTCACTAACTATTTAAAAAGCGGAAGAGGTCGAATGCGAAAGCTTGATAAATCGAAACGGAATTTATTCTGTCCTGTTTGATATATTTAAAGACGTTTTCAATTGTGACGTTGATGACCAAACCTGGCTGTAGCCCGCCGCAAAGAACGAGTCGTCCAAGCTACAAGTCGCAAGTCGAGTCACGTGTCGTTGGATAAAACCCCTAAGTCGAGTTGCGAGTCTTTAATTGGGCAAGTTTTTTCGGACTCGAGTTCTGACTTTTGTATGACAATAATAATTTTTATTATGATTCTAAGCTAGGATATACTCTTTGAGGCTCCATTTTTGGTTTGACAATATGTATGGCTGGAATTCAATGTTTCATCTGTGTCGGTGCGGATGCACACAAGGACCAATAAACTATGCAGAAAATTATACTTTCAGAGACAAATCGATATCAAACTTGTTGAGTTTTGGAGTATAAAAGTCACCACGTAAAAACAATTTCTGCGCGCTGTCCTAATGTTACAAAGCATTTTCTGTCTGCATTTTTTTTTTTTTTTTGCTTGCATGTTTATTTCTAACTGTATCGATCTGCGTGATTATCGTCTGTCATTATGTGTGTGTATATATATATATATATATATGTGTGTGTGTGTGTGTGTGTGTGTCCTGTCCACGCGTCCTTACGTGTGTATTATACTCTAATCTCACTAGCCTCTCCTATCACATGTACAATAATAATAAATGGTGGTGGTATGCTGTGAGTTTTTATAAACTGTAACAAGCTGCAAACTTCGTGGTTGTTGCATCTGGGCAATCTATAATATTGTAATCAATCGTAGTCAATTTCATCCTTTGTCAACATTTTAGAAGACATAAACAGAGGCACTGGAACGTCTGTGAATCATGCTTCTATGATATTTGAACATAATGAATTAGCTACCCGTGCAGCTGATCGTGTGCTTATACACACATGTAAGTGGAAATAAATCCCTCTCGTGTAAATGGTCGAGATAAAGAAAGAGTTATGGTTCATATCTTGAGCTGACAGATTTGTGCAGTAGCTCTCTTAAGTGTACTAATCAACAGCTAGATTATTTAGCAAGGCACTTGTGTTGCCGTGGTCAAGCGGCTAGACGCTATCCTATGGATCGGAAGGTCGTAGGGTCGGTTCCTGACAGGGGCCAGACTTTTTCTAAAAATGATCTTGGACCCAGCCTTGAATGGGTACCAGGAACACTCCTGGAAAGTAAAGACGGCGGGCTTGATGCTGGCCACATCACCCACCAAGTGCCATTTGGTCTATAAAATATAGGTCTAGACCTGTATACCCAAGACGCCTTAAAGGCGTGGAAAGGAGTCCTTTACTTTATATATAAACATATAAAATAATACTGACAATATATATAGTCATGCCAGAAGAATGTCTTCATAAGTGCAATACAGTATATATGCCATGTTATTTAAATGGTGACGATGGTTTGCCATCAGTGAGAGGTTATACAGATTTCTTACGAAAAGACTTACCAAGAAAATCCACACAAATATCCAGGGAAAGAAGAACAGTGAGATGAGGCAATGCATGCAATGATTGACTCCATGTCTGGAAAACAAGATGTCTTGGTTAGCTACATAACACTGGTGGCGACATACTTAAAGGTGACTAGTTACTTATGTATCAATCCATACTTAGAGGCGACTACTTATTTAGGGTGACTACATAATTAAAGGTGAAAACCTACTTATGTATCAATTCATACTTAGAGGCGACTACTTATTTAGGGTGACTACATACTTAAAGGTGACTACCTACTTATGTATCAATACTTACTTAAATTCTACTACTTTTTTAGGGGTGACTACATACCTAGAGGCGACTTCTTGTAAATGCATACATACTTGGAGGTGATTACAAACGATTACATACTTAGAGATGCTTAAATGCTTATAGGTGACTACTGACATAAAAGTGACTGCATACTTAAAGTTAACTACCTACTTATGTATGAGTTCATACTTAGAGGTGACTACTTATTTACGAGGACAAAATACTTAGAGGCAACTACTTACTTATACATGCATACATACTTGGAGGTGATTACAAACGACTACATACTTATAGATGACTATATACGTATAGGTGACTATGAACACACAGGCGACTATATACTTAGTTGTGACCACATACTTAGGGGTAACAACTTACTTAGAAGTGACTAAATACTTAGAGATGATTACATACTTAGGGGTAACAACTTACTTAGAAGTGACTAAATACTTAGAGATGATTACATACTTAGGGGTAACAACTTACTTAGAAGTGACTAAATACTTAGAGATGATTACATACTTAGGGGTAACAACTTACTTAGAAGTGACTAAATACTTAGAGATGATTACATACTTAGGGGTAACAACTTACTTAGAAGTGACTAAATACTTAGAGATGATTACATACTTAGGGGTAACAACTTACTTAGAAGTGACTAAATACTTAGAGATGATTACATACTTAGGGGTAACAACTTACTTAGAAGTGACTAAATACTTAGAGATGATTACATACTTAGGGGTAAACAACTTACTTAGAAGTGACTAAATACTTAGAGATGATTACATACTTAGGGGTGACTAGATACTTAGGGGTAACAACTTACTTAGAAGTGACTAAATACTTAGAGATGATTACATACTTAGGGGTAACAACTTACTTACAAGTGACTAAATATTTAGAGATGATTACATACTTAGGGGTAACAACTTACTTAGAAGTGACTAAATACTTAGAGATGATTACATACTTAGGGGTAACAACTTACTTAGAAGTGACTAAATACTTAGAGATGATTACATACTTAGGGGTAACAACTTACTTAGAAGTGACTAAATACTTAGAGATGATTACATACTTAGGGGTAACAACTTACTTAGAAGTGACTAAATACTTAGAGATGATTACATACTTAGGGGTGACTAGATACTTAGGGGTAACAACTTACTTAGAAGTGACTAAATACTTAGAGATGATTACATACTTAGGGGTAACAACTTACTTACAAGTGACTAAATACTTAGAGATGATTACATACTTAGGGGTAACAACTTACTTAGAAGTGACTAAATACTTAGAGATGATTACATACTTAGGGGTGACTTGATACTTAGGGGTAACAACTTACTTAGAAGTGACTAAATACTTAGAGATGATTACATACTTAGGGGTGACTAGATACTTAGGGGTAACAACTTACTTAGAAGTGACTAAATACTTAGAGATGATTACATACTTAGGGGTGACTAGATACTTAGGGGTAACAACTTACTTACAAGTGACTAAATACTTAGAGATGATTACATACTTAGGGGTGACTAGATACTTAGGGGTAACAACTTACTTACAAGTGACTAAATACTTAGAGATGATTACATACTTAGGGGTGACTAGATACTTAGGGGTAACAACTTACTTAGAAGTGACTAAATGCTTAGAGATGATTACATACTTAGGGGTAACAACTTACTTACAAGTGACTAAATACTTAGAGATGATTACATACTTAGGGGTAACAACTTACTTAGAAGTGACTAAATACTTAGAGATGATTACATACTTAGGGGTGACTTGATACTTAGGGGTAACAACTTACTTAGAAGTGACTAAATACTTAGAGATGATTACATACTTAGGGGTGACTAGATACTTAGGGGTAACAACTTACTTAGAAGTGACTAAATACTTAGAGATGATTACATACTTAGGGGTGACTAGATACTTAGGGGTAACAACTTACTTAGAAGTGACTAAATACTTAGAGATGATTACATACTTAGGGGTAACAACTTACTTACAAGTGACTAAATACTTAGAGATGATTACATACTTAGGGGTAACAACTTACTTAGAAGTGACTAAATACTTAGAGATGATTACATACTTAGGGGTGACTTGATACTTAGGGGTCACTACATAGTTACAGATGAATATCCACTTAGAGGTGAATACATACATCAGGGTGACTACATACTCATAGATGACTTTATACTTTTTGATGACTTCATACTCAGTGTCGGCGTCTGTGGCTTAGGCGTTGCGAACGAGCTTCGTAATACCGGGGTGCCGGGTTCGATTCCAGCTGTAGGACCCGCACCTTGCGTTGGTTTCGACAGTGGTATTGAGAAGCCGACCCTCCAGGAACAATGGCAAACTACTAGACGTAAATTTGCATAGAAAAACCACAACAGCCAAAGAGTACTTGGATTGGTTCTGCAACGTCTTGTAAAAGATACGCAACAAACTAAATAACATACTTATTGGTGACCACATACTTAGTTGCGACTACATACCTAGGGGTGATTACATACTTAGGGGTGACTAGATATTTAGAGATGACTAGATACTTAAAGGTGACTAGATACTTAGAGGTGACTACATACTTAGAGCTGACTACATACTTAGATGTCACTACATACTTAGAGATGACTGGGTATTTTGAAGTGACTACATACTTGGAGTTGACTACATACTTAGAGGTGACTACATACTTAGAGGTGACTAAATACTTAGAAGTGAATTTAGAAGTGACTACATATTTGGAGGTAACTACATACTTAGAGTTGACTACATACTTAGAAGTGACTACATACTTAGAGGTGACTACATACTTAGAGGTGACTACATACTTAGAGGTGACTACATATTTGGAGGTGACTACATACTTAGAGGTGACTACATACTTAGAAGTGACTACATACTTAGAGGTGACTACATACTTAGAGGTGACTACATACTTAGAGGTGACTACATACTTAGAGCTGACTACATACTGAGAAGTGACTACATACTTACAGGTGACTACATATTTAGAAGTGACTACATACTTAGAGTTGACTACATACTTAGAGATAATTATTTGTAACTTCATACATATATGTGACTACATACTTAGAAGTGACTACATACTTAGAGTTGACTACATACTTAGAGATAATTATTTGTAACTTCATACATATATGTGACTACATACTTAGAGATAATTATTTGTAACTTCATACATATATGTGACTACATACTTAGAAGTGACTACATACTTAGAGTTGACTACATACTTAGAGATAATTATTTGTAACTTCATACATATATGTGACTACATACTTAGAAGTGACTACATACTTAGAAGTGACTACATACATAGAAGTGACTACATACTTAGAAGTTACTACATACTTATTTGTAACTTCATACATATATGTGACTACATACTTTGAGGTTCAACGTGTGGGTTTCAGGGCCCTATTATAGTGTAAAAGGGGGGGGGGGGAGAATAGTCCCACTGTCTATATAATAGCATGTAATGAGAGTCGAATAACTGGGAGCTACCTTCGAAGTCGGAGTGCAACTGCATAAGAGGCGAGAAACCAGCAGTCTGCATAAAAAATGAGTTATATATGTAGAACGGATGCACACGCAACACTAAGGTTCTAGAGCAGGACTACAGTCCAAAGGTGGATGAACAACCAGAACTGTCCACCAGTTTACAGCTGGTGAACACGAAGAATAAGAAGATACTTTAAGATTACTACATATTTAGAGATAAACTTAGAGGTGATTGCATACTTAAAGGTAACTACATACTCAGAGGTGACAACATACTTAGAGATGACTGAATACTTAGAGGTGACTACATACTTAGAGATGACTGAATACTTAGAGGTGACTACATACTTAGAAATGACTGAATACTTAGAGGTGACTACATACTTAGAGATGACTGAATACTTAGAGGTGACTACATACTTAGAGATGACTGAATACTTAGAGGTGACTACATACTTACAGATGACTGAATACTTAGAAATGACTACATACTTAGAGATGACTGAATACTTAGAGGTGACTACATACTTAGAAGTGACTACATACTTAGAGATGACTGAATACTTAGAGGTGACTTCATACTTAGAAGTGACTACATACTTAGAGATGACTGAATACTTAGAGGTGACTACATACTTAGAGATGACTGAATACTTAGAGGTGACTACACACTTAGAGATGACTGAATACTTAGAGGTGACTACATACTTAGAGATGACTAAATACTTAGAGGTGACTACATACTTAGAGATGACTGAATATTTGGAGGTGACTACATACTTAGAAGTGACTACATACTTAGAAGTAACTACATAATTAGAAGTGACTACATATTTAGAGATGACTGAATACTTAGAGGTTACATACTTAGAGATGACTGAATACTTAGAGGTGACTACATACTTCGAGATAACTGAATGCTTAGAGGTGACTACATACTTAGAGATGACTGAATACTTAGAGGTGACTACACACTTAGAGATGACTGAATACTTAAAGGTGACTACATACTTAGAGATGACTTAATACTTAGAGGTGACTACATACTTAGAGATGACTTAATACTTAGAGGTGACTACATACTTAGAGATGACTTAATACTTAGAGGTGACTACATACTTAGAAATGACTGAATACTTAGTGGTGACTACATACTTACAGATGACTGCATACTTAGAGGTGACTACATACTTAGAGATGACTGAATATTTGGAGGTGACTACATACTTAGAAGTGACTACATACTTAGAAGTAACTACATAATTAGAAGTGACTACATATTTAGAGATGACTGAATACTTAGAGGTTACATACTTAGAGATGACTGAATACTTAGAGGTGACTACATACTTCGAGATAACTGAATGCTTAGAGGTGACTACATACTTAGAGATGACTGAATACTTAGAGGTGACTACACACTTAGAGATGACTGAATACTTAAAGGTGAATACATACTTAGAGATGACTTAATACTTAGAGGTGACTACACACTTAGAGATGACTGAATACTTAGAGGTGACTACACACTTAGAGATGACTGAATACTTAGAGGTGACTACACACTTAGAGATGACTGAATACTTAAAGGTGACTACATACTTAGAGATGACTTAATACTTAGAGGTGACTACATACTTAGAAATGACTGAATACTTAGTGGTGACTACATACTTAGAGATGACTAAATACTTAGAGGTGACTACATACTTAGAGATGACTTAATACTTAGAGGTGACTACATACTTAGAAATGACTGAATACTTAGAGGTGACTACATACTTAGAGATGACTAAATACTTAGAGGTGACTACATACTTAGAGATGACTGAATATTTGGAGGTGACTACATACTTAGAAGTGACTACATACTTAGAAGTAACTACATAATTAGAAGTGACTACATATTTAGAGATGACTGAATACTTAGAGGTTACATACTTAGAGATGACTGAATACTTAGAGGTGACTACATACTTCGAGATAACTGAATGCTTAGAGGTGACTACATACTTAGAGATGACTGAATACTTAGAGGTGACTACACACTTAGAGATGACTGAATACTTAAAGGTGACTACATACTTAGAGATGACTTAATACTTAGAGGTGACTACATACTTAGAGATGACTTAATACTTAGAGGTGACTACATACTTAGAGATGACTTAATACTTAGAGGTGACTACATACTTAGAAATGACTGAATACTTAGTGGTGACTACATACTTACAGATGACTGCATACTTAGAGGTGACTACATACTTAGAGATGACTGAATATTTGGAGGTGACTACATACTTAGAAGTGACTACATACTTAGAAGTAACTACATAATTAGAAGTGACTACATATTTAGAGATGACTGAATACTTGGAGGTTACATACTTAGAGATGACTGAATACTTAGAGGTGACTACATACTTCGAGATAACTGAATGCTTAGAGGTGACTACATACTTAGAGATGACTGAATACTTAGAGGTGACTACACACTTAGAGATGACTGAATACTTAAAGGTGACTACATACTTAGAGATGACTTAATACTTAGAGGTGACTACACACTTAGAGATGACTGAATACTTAGAGGTGACTACACACTTAGAGATGACTGAATACTTAGAGGTGACTACACACTTAGAGATGACTGAATACTTAAAGGTGACTACATACTTAGAGATGACTTAATACTTAGAGGTGACTACATACTTAGAAATGACTGAATACTTAGTGGTGACTACATACTTACAGATGACTGCATACTTAGAGGTGACTACATACTTAGAGATGACTCAATATTTAGAGGTGACTACATACTTAGAGATGACTGAATACTTAGAGGTGACTACATACTTAGAGATGACTGAATACTTAGAGGTGACTACATACTTAGAGATGACTGAATAATTAGAGGTGACTACATACTTAGAGATGACTGAATTCTTAGAGGTGACTACATACTTAGAGATGACTGAATACTTAGAGGTGACTACATACTTAGAGGTGACTAAAAACTTAGAGGTGACTACATACTTAGAGGTGACTACATACTTAGAGGTAACTACAAAGAGGTGACTACATACTTAGAGACGACTACATACTTAGAGGTGACTACATACTTAGAGGTAACTACATAGAGGTGACTACATACTTAGAGATGACTGAATACTTAGAGGTGACAACATACTTAGAGATGACTAAATGCTTAGAGGTGACTACATACTTAGAGGTGACTATATACTTAGAGGTGACCTCATACTTAGAGGTAACTACATAGAGGTGACTACATACTTAGAGGGGACTACATACTTAGAGGTGACTACATACTAAATACTTAGAGGTGACTACATACTCAGAGGTGACTACATACTTAGAGGTGACTACATACTTAGAGGTGACTACATACTTAGAAGTGACTACATACTTAGAAGTGACAACATACTTAGAGGTGCCTACATACTTAGAAGTGACAACATACTTAGAGGTGACTACATACTTTGAGGTGACTACATACTTAGAGGTGACTGCATACTTAGAGGTGACTACATACTTAGAAGTGACTACATACTTAGACGTACACTACGTACTATGAGTTAAACAAATACTTAAGGTGATTACATACTTAGAGGTGACTACATACTTAGAGGTGACTACATACTTAGAGGTGACTACATACTTAGAAGTGACTACATACCTAGACGTACACTACGTACTGTGAGGTAAATAAATACTTAAGGTGATTACATACTTTGAGGTGACTAATTAATTATATGTAGCTCCCTACATATATGTGACTGCATAGTTAACGCTGACTACATACTCAGAGGTCACTACATACTTAGAGTTGACTACACACTTGGAAGTGACCGCATACTTATATGTGACTATATATTTAGAGGTGACTTCCTACATATAGATGACTTTATATATATATATGTGTATATATATATATATATATATATATATATATATATATATATATATATATATATATATATATATATATAATATATATATGTGTGTGATTGCGTGTCTGTGTATATATATATATATATATATATATATATATATATATATATATATACATACAGACACGCACACACACACACACACACACACACACACATATATATATATATATATATATATATATATATATATATATATATATATATAGGGAGATCTCTGAACATAGAGTTGACTGCATACATATAAAGGACTCCATAGATATAGGTGTATGCGGTTACAAAAACTGAAACAAAATGAACTCAATTTTTCTTCTCTTGCTAACGTGTTTTCATGTATTTTCCTTTGTTCTTTTCCCCAGTTATCCTCTTGAAGTCTTTCCTGCTTTGCTTACATGGCACATCTGTTGGCCCTTTAGCTGTACCTGTCGCTGGGTTCTGGTGGTTTGAGATTAGTTTATCCACTTGACTTTCAGCCTCACTAGTGTTCAGTTGACATGTCTCCAGTTAAGCCGCCGAGACCTGACTGACCACCTGGCACCAGTGACAGACTTGTTCTAACAGAGACTGTTGGCAAATGGAGACCTGACTGACCACCTGGCACCAGTGACAGACTTGTTCTCACAGAGACTGTTGGCACTTGGAGACCTGACTGAACACCTGGCACCAGTGACAGACTTGTTCTAACATAAACTGTTGGCACTTGGAGACCTGACTGACCACCTGGCACCTGTGACAGACTTGTTCTCATAGAGACTGTTGGGACTTGGAGACCTGACTGACCACCTGGCACCAGTGAAGACCTGACTGACCACCTGGCACCAGTGACAGACTTGTTCTAACAGAAACTGTTGGGACTTGGAGACCTGACTGACCACCTGGCATTAGTGAAGACCTGACTGACCACCTGGCACCAGTGACAGACTTGTTCTAACAGAAACTGTTGGGACTTGGAGACCTGACTGACCACCTGGCACCAGTGAAGACCTGACTGACCACCTGGCACCAGTGACAGACTTGTTCTAACAGAGACTGTTAGGACTTGGAGACCTGACTGACCACCTGGCACCAATGACAGACTTGTTCTCATAGAGACTGTTGGGACTTGGAGGGTTTCAAGAATCGGTTTGGAATAAGGGTCTGTGGTGCAACATCGTCTTGCTCCCGCACTGATTGTATGTGATGTGACAAACTATGATTGTATGTGATGTGACAAACTATGATTGTATGTGATGTGACAAACTATGATTGTATGTGATGTGACAAACTATGATTGTAATGTTTATCTCATCTATAATCCCTTGCGTGAATATAGTGAAATAATATATCTCCTTGGTCATGACAGTGACTTGTATAAGGGATAGTCCATCTTGTGTATTTCTATCAAACAATGGGCGTATTATTTTTGAATAAAGATAACAACGATACATAAAAATAACAACGATACATAAAGATAACAACGACACATAAAGATAACAACGAAACATAAAGATAACAACGATACTTTATATTTACCTGTGTACGATGATGGTGTTGGTTGCAGGGGCACCTCCGACAACAACAACGTTAGTCGAGGACTGCTGGGGAGAAAATAGAAGCAAACACTTAGCAGAATGAGTCATCTAGTCCACAGTTGACATCAATGAATTCGAGGTGATAGCCAACTGGGTGAAAACATTTCAATAATCTTGTCTAATGCATAGCAAACCCTAGACCACATGTTCAATTTTCTTAAAATGAATTTTTATAAATAATAGAAGAAGCTGAGTCAAACACTGCATGACCTCTTGAAATAGCTGCTTCAATGCCAAACAACATAATTGGCAAGAATATCAACCATTGTATTAGTCCATCTTGTGAGTAATACAATATTTATAATGCCGATTTATTTGTAAAACATTTTAACAACCTTATTTCTTGCTTATTTCTTCTGGTCACTCGTGTGAAGATATCTTTTGTCTTTGATTACGTTTTTGTTTTGTTTCTGAGTTGTCCTGTGTGATTATGTCTGGTAACGGGAGCAGATGGTTTATATTAAAATGGTATTAATTGTATTCTTGAGAATAAGGTGACTAGTTTATAAATCTTTACAAGAACGACAGGGAACTCTTTATTTTGTTAGGAGACAAGTTCACAAACAGAACGTTGCTCTTGAAGTCTTCACCAGTGTCTCATTGTTGTTTTTTAACAGGTAACTCCTGCGAACAGAGGGCCTGTCACTGAGTGGCAAAATCTGGGCAATTGTTGAGACATTTTCTGGGGTGGGTTTTGTTGCTGCGTGTCTGGAAGTAACATGGCAACATTTGCAGGTCATTTATAAGAATTATCTAAACTGACTGCTGCATGACTGAGCTGAGTGATATAGTTACCATTAATGTCCGCACACTTGGAGTAGTAATGAATTCGGTTAGTGCGTTTATGTGTCATGATAATGGTCACGGTTCAGTTTCCCAGCTGGAGCACGTTTATTTATTTTTCCCATTAAGCATAGCTTTATTAAATAGAACGGCCTGCGTGTCCAATTTGTGAGCCTTTCAAAATAAAGTTCGTTTGTTCATCTCTCCGTATGTTGTCAAGAGTACGCTACGTCAAAATATTTAAGAGCACCTACTCTTTGGCTAACTACACTTCGGCTTGCAGATTTTTACAAGATAAAGCACACCCCGGTTGGTAGAGAGGGCCCGATATTGCCAAACCTCCACAACTTGGCAGTAAATACACATCACATAGGTCAGTATGCAGCTTACGATGTAGCACAGTTAGCCCATTAGACTATGCTATACGTAGCAAACAGTTCGGTAATTAGTCTATGTTATATATAGAGCAGTTAGCCCATTAGACTATGTTATACGTAGCACAGTTCGGTCATTAGTCTATGTTATAGATAGAGCACAGTTAGCCCATTAGACTATGCTATACGTAGCAAAGTTCGGTCATTAGTCTATGTTATATATAGAGCAGTTAGCCCATTAGACTATGCTATACGTAGCACAGTTCGGTCATTAGTCTATGTTATATATAGAGCAGTTAGCCCATTAGACTATGCTATACGTAGCACAGTTCGGTCTTTAGTCTATGTTATATATAGAGCAGTTGGCCCATTAGACTATGCTATACGTAGCACAGTTCGGTCATTAGTCTATGTTATATATAGAGCACAGTTAGCCCATTAGACTATGCTATACGTAGCACATTTCGGTCATTAGTCTATGTTATATATAGAGCAGTTAGCCCATTAGACTATGCTATACGAAGCACAGTTCGGTCTTTAGTCTATGTTATATACAGAGCACAGTTGGCCCATTAGACTATGTTATATGTAGCACAGTTCGATCATTAGACTGTGATTATATGTAGCTCAGTTTGATCATTACACTGTGTTTTATGAAGCAGAGTTCGGTCATTAGTCTGTGTTATATATAGAGCACAGTTAGCCCATTAGACTGTGATATATGTAGCACAATTTGGTCATTAGACTGTGATATATGTAGCACAATTTGGTCATTAGACTGTGATATATGTAGCACAGTTTGACCATTAGACTGTGATATATGTAGCACAGTTTGACCATTAGACTGTGATATATGTAGCACAGTTTGACCATTAGACTGTGTTATATGTAGCACAGTTCAATCATTAGACTGTGTTATATGTAGCACATTTCGATCATTAGACTGTGTTATATGTAGCACATTTCGATCATTAGACTGTGTTATATGTAGCACAGTTCGACTATTAGACTGTGTTATATGTAGCACAGTTCGACTATTAGACTGTGTTATATGTAGCACAGTTCGACTATTAGACTGTGTTATATGTAGCACATTTCGATCATTAGACTGTGTTATATGTAGCACATTTCGATCATTAGACTGTGTTATATGTAGCACATTTCGATCATTAGACTGTGTTAGATGTAGAACAGTTTGACCATTTGACTGTGTTATATGTAGAACATTTCGATCGTTAGACTGTGTTATAAGTGGCACAGATCATTATAACATACTTCGACTAATATATTTTGTTCGACTCAGGAAACAACTTGACACTTTACATTGCCGACTTTGTAGAGACAGTAAGCAAACTTTGGCTCCTAAGTTGTACAAGAGATATGAAAGCTTTTGATAGTTAAACAATATATAATATGTAGACTGAGCACCTCAAGATCTTAAATCAAGCTGGTCACTGAAACGAAAACTCTTGGGCAACATATAAATGTGCAACATATAGATGGGCAACATATAAATGGGCAACATATACATGTGCAGGAATGAATTATTTCTATCCTGTATAATATACTAATAATAGTATTATGGTTATATCTACAGAATAGACGACATCCACAAGCCAGACTCACCGAGGACTGTTGCATTCCTTGTGGTGGAGGGTAGGCGTATCCCATGTGGTGGTGGGTAGCCACCCTGCGGTGGTGGATAACCGCCCTGTTGTGGGCCATAGCCGCCCTGTGTTGGGTGATAGCCACCCTGTGGGCCATAGCCACCCTGCGGGTAAGCTCCCTGTTGCCCTTGCTGAGGTGGGTAGTTTTGCTTGCTGTCATATGGTGGGGGGTTTTCCTGTGACGCCATGGAGATCAGCTACAGAAGTCTGTCAATGACAAAACATTAAAGTGTCAGGCTAGAACAAAGTGTCACCCAGTTGTGATGGATAGTCACGTCAAATGGATAGCTTTACAGATGGATAACTTCTTAGACAGGTCATTTCACAGACATAAAACTTCCCATCAGATAACTTCATAGGGAAGTAACTTCACTCAAAACAAATTTGGACATTAGTACTTGGCGCTGTGGTATGTGCTTGCATATGTATGTATGCATGTACGTACATTCACTTGATAGTATGTAAGTACGTACGTGCGTAAGTATGTATGTGTGTATGTTTGTATTTATTATGTGTGCTTGTATGTGTGTGCATGTAAATATGTCTCTATCTTTCAAAACTCTCCACGGCCAATTGTCTTCCGACAATTACAAAACGGAGAACCAGTTGACTGACTGCAACAGGACATTGCTGGCTGTGGACATCATCAAACTACCTCCGATAATCGGCGACAAGAGAAGTGGGCGTTCTCTCATAAGATCAGCTCCACAATGCCCCTATCGGCGTTGTTATCTGTGACATATCGGCGTTGTTATCTGTGACACGGAAGATGGTTATGACTGTTGACAGATACATGCAGTACTTGGTCACATTTGCTATGCACTAGAAGCGAAAGCATAAGTACCAAGAAACAATAAAGAGAAACAATTCGTTAGGCGGTGACTTCTTCTTCTTCTTCTTCTTCACTTCCTCTTTTACCGCTGTGGGTGTCGAGGGAGATATAAGGTTCTGTTTCTAGCTCT
Organism: Candidula unifasciata; assembly: GCA_905116865.2. Classification (NCBI taxonomy): domain Eukaryota; kingdom Metazoa; phylum Mollusca; class Gastropoda; order Stylommatophora; family Geomitridae; genus Candidula; species Candidula unifasciata. Next base: position 27,621 of record CAJHNH020000282.1, on the reverse strand, counting down.
TCTGGCTGCCTCGACCATAGGCACATCGTGCTTTTGTAGAGTTTCTCTAATGTTATCCTTCCATCTTGTTCTTGGTCTACCCCGTGCTCTACGTCCTTCTTCTCTTTCCATGTATGCTTTGTATGGTATGGTGTCACAAGGCATTCTCTCTAAGTGGGCAAACCATTTCACTTGCTGTCTTTGTATGTAATCCAGAATTGGTTCTGTGCCGACTTGTTCTCTTCTGATCTCATTCCTGATCTTATCTCTTATGGTCACTCCTACAGCCCTTCTCAGACATCTCATTTCCGTGGTTACTAATTTTCTTTTATGGTTTGTTGTGAGTGACCATGTCTGGCACTGGTAGCACAGAGTTGGAATAAATATGCTTTGAAAAAGATGTCTCTTTGTGCTGATTGGGATTGTCTTATGCTGTAAGAGGGGGGCTAGCTGTCCCAATACTTGGTTTGCTTTACTGCATCTAATGTCAATTTCTTTATCCAATTTCCCATCTTCGGTAAATGTAGTTCCCAGATATTTAAACTCAGATGCCTGTTTAATGCCTTTGTATTCTATTGCTATGTTTAGATCTGTCTTCTTTTTTCCTATTGACATTACTTCTGTCTTTTCAGTGTTGATTCTCATATTATTTGTTTTACATTCTTCATTCATGGATGTTAGATGTTGTTGCAATTTCATGGCTGTATCTGCTATCAAGACCTGGTCATCTGCAAAGAGTAATTCGTTGATCTTACTAAGATCTTCATTCATGGGCTTGGCATTCTTGCATATACTGTCGATGTAGGTGATAAACAGCAGTGGTGATAAGACACACCCCTGTCTTACTCCCGATGTCACTGTGAAAGGATGACTAGAACCGTAAATATTCTAGCCCAGACATAATTATTTTGTATATAGGTTAGATAAGTGGTTCTCAATCTGGGTGCCGCAAGCGTATGCTAGGGGTGCCGCGGCAATATAGAACAATTCATCCAAATAGTTTCCTTTTTCGCATTAAAGACAACTAAACATTAAATGTACACTATTTTTTTTTTCCTTTCAAGTATTCAAACCACTTTAAGGGTAGCTGTGCCGAGAGAAACATTTGGCCCGACAAGGGTGTCGCAGAAAACAAGTTTCGAGAACCGATGGTCTAGATAGCAGTTACAGTAAACTAGGAATACCAACCACAAGTCCTAATCTGAATCTGGAACTCTAATTATCACATTCAACATCTATTTATTTCACTGAACATAAGCTAAGTTATTCCACGTCCGACTGCATATTTATATCCTCAAGATGGCCGTGGTTATTCACACATAATAATGCATTTAAATTCAAAACGTGTTCGAAAATACCATATAAGAGATGGAACCTATCTTTGCCCACACACCTCAACCCGCGTGGCGCTAAACCCCTGAACCCAACAGGAAAATCAGAACTTCATGTTACTCGTCCGAACAACAGAGACTTAAGAAGGAAAGTGGACAGCTTCCCTATCAATTATCACTTTTTGACCCCAAGTTTGCCAGCTTTTCGGCTCGCTTTAAGCCAGATCAAATTTATATAACAGATGCCCAGGGCCTTTCACACAGGCATTAATTGAAACTGCACAGCTGAAATTAGCCTTGGCTCTGTGGAAATGTGACCCGGGTTTTTCAGTCGGCCCACTTGATACCTGTATTGTAGAGGTGGCCTGGATACACCATTCTTGTGCTGAGTGAGGGAGTTGACACCCGCCTGCTTATTGCAAGGTTGTGGGTTCGCATCTTGACGGAGCTGGACTTTTTTCTCTGCAGAAATGACCTTGACTCCCAGGTCGACCCAGCCTTGATTGGGTATCAGGTGCAGTCCTAGGAAGTAAAAGCGGCCAATGTGATGATGACCATATCACCCACCAAGTGCCGATTGGTCTATAAAAATATAGTTCTAGCCCTAACTTCCTAATACCCCCAAAGGCGTGGAAAATTGACCTTCACTGTGCTGAGTGTGCAAACATAGATTGGAGACTGCAAGGTGCGTTCAAAACAAGGCCTACGTTGACTGTCGAAGCTCAGGGAAATGTCCCAAGTGATGTCGATTTGGTTCTTAAGTGACCTCTCTCTCTCTCTCTCTCTCTCTCTCTCTCTCTCTCTCTCTCTCTCTCTCTCTCTCTCTCTCTCTCTCTCTCTCTCTCTCTCTATGTATGTATGTATATATATATATATATATATATATATATATATATATATATATATATATATATATTTTTTTTTTCGCTCTCTATCTCCTCTCTCTTTCTTATTCCCCCCCCCCCCCCGGTTAGCTTATCTCTAGTCTCTAATTTAGAAGTACTTCGTTCTTCCCCACTTTTGCCCACACATTAATATTTCAGACTTATTAATGATCACAACAAGGAACAGGTCTCCTTATAACATGTTTCCTGTCACCTTCACTTGACATGTGTGAGTTGTGTGTATATCTACGTGTATGTATATGTATGTGTGCGATGTTTGCGCGCCCGCATGTGTGAGAGAGAGAGAGTGTGGGTGGGTGTGTGTGTTTTATGTTTTGTATGTGCGTATGTGCATTGTGTTAGTGGGTGGGTGTGTGTGTGTATGTGTGTGTATATATATATGGGAGTGGAAAGGGGAGGGGGAGAGCGATGTCGTTGGCACTGCGCCAAAGTCACCAAAGTGATAAACCCATGGCTCCAGAAAATCTCGTTAGAACATGGAGATCTTTAGAAAAACTCAGGTTGTGGCTAATGAAAATTGTCTCATTGACGGAAAGGAAATAACTGCCCCATGTTGGCATATTTGGAGGATAAATCTCTTTTGCATTCATTTTTTGTGAAGCGGCACATCAAAGCTAAAAAAAATTACGCTTAAATAGCCAAAATTGCACCTCAGTGGCTTTGGCGTCGTTCCATCGAATGCCCTTGTGTGTATTCTTTACTCCCAAGAATGCAAATTAGTGCAAAGCCCGGTCTGCAGGGTATCAGGAATATTTTGTGACAAGTGAACGCCGACCAGAAGCAAGACCCAGACACAACAATCAAGACAAACTTCAACGCAGCAGTTCGGGGGAAAAGTACTGTATTAACCCTCTTAGCACGGACGGGCCGATTATCGGCCGGCGGATGTCTTGCCAAAAACACGGAACGGCCGATGATCGGCCCGATCGTGTTTCGCCTCGAACCGCTAAGAAATCTCCTACTTTGAAACACTGAAAGTGATTCATTTATATTAACTGCGGTATCAGCTTTACACATGGCGACTTTCGAGTGTTTGGTATCGAAGTGAAAATTGTTGTTGAATTTTTTAGATAGTGACCTGAACCGCTAAAAGTATGTCTGACTCGTATGTTTCTGCCCCTAAACTTGATGTTGATAAAACATTTGAATCAAGTGTTGACACTAATTCTGTTGATACTGATGCAGGATTTAGTGTTAGTAGTTATAGTGGGAATCATGGGGACGCTGTTGTGTTCAGACCACAGCCCAACCATGGCTCAGGGTATATCCACCCGAAGGTGTTGACACTCCGGCACATCCATTTATAGTGCTGACTGATGGTGAAAAACACATGTCACCTAAAGATATTATTGCTGTTTCACATATATATACCTGTTTTTGACTATTGAATTGCTTACAACATTTGTAAAAAGGCCAAAGATCAATAAAAAGATTTCAAATTAAAAAAATTTTTGTTTTTAGTTTTATGTTTCAAGCATTGAAGTTGAAAATTCAAATTCATATTTTCTGTTTTTAGATATGCAAATGAGATAATTTGCATATACATCAATTAATTTTAACGATATTGTGAAAATCACGAACTTCAATCTATATCCTTCAAATAGATATATTATTTCATAGGGGTCAGAATAACAGAAATCTGTCAAAAAAATTAAATAAAGTAATAACCAAATTCACTGAAAAAATGCTCCGTGTTTTTGGCTAGACCTCTGAAAAACTTCCCGTGCTAAAAGGGTTAAGAATCCGGCTGGTCCAGGCAGGCTGGTTACGCAGACAGTGGCTTGAGTCGGTGCAAAATTCTCTTGTGTGCAGTTACTTTCATTTCGTCCCAGGTCATGCAGGCGTTGTTGGTAATGAGGTAGCTGATAGACTGGCAGGTTCTGTATTAATTGAGAATGGTCAGCCCATGGATCACGCAGACATTGTCATTGCCCTTAGAGAGATAGGACGTTCAGAGGATTTTTGAAGCAACGTGTCCACATCACTGATAAGAATCCGCGAACTGGGAGTAAAGATCGGCACAGCCAAACATGAGAAGCACATCGGACACACACGAAGTCTTGTTAACCAACACAGGACTGGTACTATTAACCGCACGACGCTGATGAATTTGTTGATGGGAAAAACCTGAGCGCCTATGGATGTGAAGATAATCTGAATCATACTCATAACTGAATTAGGAAAGGAAACAATATAGTAAGTTCTCCCTCACCTGACACCAGATAAAACTAGGTTAAAAGTCCATCCAAGTTAAGCTTCTGTCAGTCGTAAGACTGGACGCCTTGGAAAATGTGCAGTCTTAAAAGACATCCATTCACAGTTACATCACCCAGGGGGACACATGACCAGACTAGCGTTATAGACCAGTGTTCTTCAACTGGTGATCTGCCTACTGTTATGTAGCGGCTGCACAGCCAGTCAGACTTTCTACGCAACACATGCTCTAGAGCACGCCCTTCTACTTACATGTGTGAGATTTTCTAACTTCTAAGTGACTGCAAACATCGCTTTAACATCTGAGATTTGTAATTTTGTGTCATCGGTGTGTGTTTCTGTTTTTGGTATCTAGTGCTGAAAGATGGTGTAATCTTCAAATTACCTTAAAAAGGCGATTTATCCGAATGTAACAACTGGAGAGGCATCACCCTGCTTTCGATACCAGGGAAACTATTTTGTAGTATGCTACTAGAAAGATTGAAAAAATCCATAGATGAAAGATTAAGGGAAGAACAAGCCAGTTTTAGATCCAAGCGGTCATGCATAGACCACATCTTTACTCTTAGAATAATTGTTGAAGATTCTACAGAATTTCAGTCGAAATTATTGATCAACTTTGTCGACTTCCAAAAAGCCTTCGACAGTATCCATCGTCCAACACTCTGGAAATTGCTTAACATCTATGGTTTCCCCATCAAATATATCAACATCATAAAATCTTTTTATAATGAAACACGATGCTGTGTAAGAATTGAATCCGGCAATTCTGACTGGTTCCCGGTGGAAACAGGAGTGAAGCAAGGCTGTGTCCTATCGCCGATGCTTTTTGGTATAGCAATCGACTGGGTCATGCGCAAGTGCATAAATAACGCAAATTTAGGCATTACATGGGTTGACAAAATTCTGGAAGACCTAGACTTCGCCGCCGACATAGCACTCCTGAGTTCAGAACACACAGACGCCCAAGAAAAAATCAATCGACTCCAGAATTTCTCAGAACAAATTGGACTCAAAATTAACACCGCAAAAACAAAAATTCTAGACCTTACCAACAGTTCAGTTAATATCACGCTGAACAACAACATCCTTAAAGAAAGTCAACGGTTTCACTTATCTGGGGAGCAAGATGTCATCTACAGGAGATACCGCACCAGAAATACCATTTAGAATAGCACTGGCATCTAGTGCCTTCAATAAACTGTCCAACATCTGGAAATCAAAGACCCTTAGCAAACACACAAAACTCAAGATCTTCAATTCTTGTGTGATTCCAGTACTAACCTATGGATGCGAGAGCTGGAAATCAACGAAAACTCTAGACACAAAAGTAGACAATTTTGAAAATAAATGCCTTAGAAGAATACTAAATTTCAAATGGTCAGATTTCCGAACCAATACACAAATAAGGCAAGAATCTAGGCAAGAGTATGTGTCTAATTTTATACGAAAACGCCGCTGGAACTATGTCGGCCACGCCCTTAGAATGGATAAATCAAGACTTCCTTACCAAGCCCTCATTTGGACACCACAGGGGAAAAGATCTCGTGGAAGACCAAGGGAAACTCTACGTAGAACTATCATCAGGGAAGGCTCGCTCATGGGCCACTCAAACATCCAAGACCTACAACAGATTGCAACGAACCGCCATGCATGGAGAGTCATGACCTCTGCCCTATGTGCCGCACTCGACACAAGAGGAAAGACTAACTAACTAACTATCTAGTGCGGCGGGAATCTCAAACAAACTAAAATCGTCAAGCTGCTGAACAGCAGTCTTTGGTGTTCTCGAGCCTATTACAGTTTATTAGGGGATACGTTGTTTATATAACAGAGGGGAATGTTTTATGGCATTTCATGGAGACAATCAGATTAATGGATCAGCACAAAATGGCAACGATTTAAGTATGTTACAGATCCTAAGTGAATTTGACCCTTTCTTTAAAAAAAAGGTCTCAAACTGTATGGACATTTTGGAAAAGGGAATCCGTCATATCTATTTGCTATTTGTGAGGTATTTATTACATTAATTCGACAATTTGTTCTTTGTTCTGTCCTTTAACAAGTAAAAACATCAAAGTATGATTCAATAAGGGTAGATTCTACTCCAGGCGTCTCACATACAAATCAACAGACATGTAATGCCCGATACATGAAAGGCTGTGAGCCTATGGAACGTTTCTTAATGTCCCTCTCGATCTTTTCTAAGGGAGTAAAGAATCAACAGACACTGTTGTGGATTCTGCTAACAGGAATAAAATAAGCTACTATCAAGATGCCCTGGTAGATAGACTGAAATGGTTGGGGCATATTGAGAGAATGTCAGATGGCAGAGAAGTAGAAACTGTTTACACAAGGAAGCTGAATTGTCAATGACCACGAGGCAGACGAAGAAGACGATGGAGAGATAATGTCAAGACAGACCTGCAAACACTTTGTGTCACCAACTGGAAAGAGTGCCAGTAATAAAACACTTTTGTGATTAGAAATTTCGCAAATACTTGTTACAATAAAAAGTTAGTAGTAATTTTATAGTGTGCAATGTATTGTATATTTATGTTTAAACACAAGGCTTGTTGAAGTGTCAATAAAATAATTATAGTTTAACATTATCGACTTTTTCTATTTCATTACTTTGAGGGTCGTCGTAGGGGCCCCAGCACACTAGTTTGCTAGGGGGCCAATAATGCTGTCAAGACGGCCCTGTTTATAGCAAGGGTGTCATACAATACTACGGCTCTAAGGAGATGGCCGTGGTGTCATCGACCATTACTACATAAGAGAAAAAATGAGAAAGTTGGAAAAAAAACCGTGTCATAAATATAATAACAGACAAAGCAACAACTAGTCCAACCATCTGGTGAGAATGCGGGCAGACCAAACCACACATCAGATTTTTTTTCTGTTCTGTTTAGAGCAGAATATCTGAAGAAAGGCGATGGATAGACTAGGATAGATGTGGATAAACGCTGTAACTGAAACCTGGCCTAAGAAAAACGAATCCACCATCAAGTCACCAGAGAAGTGCAAGACAAATAAAGAAAACCGCGAACTGAGTGACAAACCAGCACCAGCGAGACGACAGGTGAAGAATAGTAGCAATCTTCTTCAAATATAGAATAACGCAGGCCAAAAGAAGAATACGGACACACACACACACTCAAACACACACACAAGCTCAAAGAAGCCATCAGTCCATAACTATGGTAGTTTGCACATGGCATTACGTCCCTATCACCGTCAGTTAGAGTAGGCATTCCTCGGTGCTACATAGAACCTGTGTTTTCCTGAACATGTAAATCATGGAGAGATAGTAAGTAAGCAAGGAATCATTAGAAGCCATGAAAATACTTTTATAATAATTACACGTTCGAAATAAACATTCCTCCGTAATTAACTACGGTAAATATTTGTAAGACAAAAAGACAGTTGATCACAAACTTCAGAAACAGACAATTCTTATTTGGACCGAACTTGGTAAGAGCTCCCCCCCCCCCTCCCCCACCCTTCTCCCCACCCCCACCCCCAAAGGATAGCTTGCACGCCGTCTGGTGGCTAAAAGATAAGCTGCAATATCTGCCCAGTATCTGCCTTTCGGCACACAATGTCCTGTTTCATCAAACTCTTAAATTAGTTGCCTTTTACGTCATGCATTATTCATTGTCCGCAAATGAACCGCGGAAGCTACACAGGGAAATAAGATATTCAATGTGTGTTCTACAGTTAGAGCATATAAACTTATCACCCCTTTCCCCCTCCCATCCCCGCCAATTGGGGTTGTGGCTTAAGGTGTTTTTTTTTTTCAAGTCCCTGGGCTCTGACGACCACGCACACGGCACATGATGTTTTGCCTCAGTTAGTAGGTTCAGCCTTATATTCAGGGTATCTCTACATTTACCTATACCCCCCCCCCCCCACCCCAACATAATGCACTGGGTAGGTTGTATGTCCCCTCCAAGATTGGAGTCTGTTGGGTTAACACCTCAAGAAAGAGAATCCTAATTGTACTGATCCCTGAAGTCCCGTTCTAGCTGATAGTAGTTAAACCTGGGCTTGAGCGGTTACCGGCAATGTGATGCCGGTACGGGCTGGGACGTGTTTGCACTGACTTGAATATGTCCTGACTGCGCCAAGTCAGCAAACACGCTTATCAATGCAACCTATCTGACACAAACAGGGACGGGAAACTAGGGCAGTATTTCTCTACCATCGAACGGATGGCTACCCACAGGAGCTATCGTGTGTACTCAACTGAGAAATTATACAGATCATTCTTGCAGCCTAATATAATAACACTTATGAGAAGCCACGCCTCAAACATGGCAGCAGTTTTTGTAAAATGCCATTGGTTTGTAGAAGTAACTGCCTCTGGCTGGATTAGGCAAATAACAGAAGTTTATTGTGAGCCATACAATGGCTCGTGAGTGAACTGATGTTGGCAAAAGTTCCAGATTGTGTAGATCTCAAACAAAACTGATTTGATGGATTTCTCTTATCAAATATAATATGTGTGTCTTGAGAAGTGTAGCCAATCGTTCAGTTAGACACCATAACTATATAAATATATATATATATATATATATATATATATATATATATATATATATATATATATATATATATATATATATATATATATATATAAGTGGGAGAGATATCGAAAGATTTTTGACAAATGTTTCGCCTACATTGCACTTCATATATAGGCTGTCAGTTCAATGCTCTAGCCTTTCATATCTGACAGACTTGGAAGTGACTGGCATTGCAGTCAGTAAAACCCTGAACACTTGACCCTCCACGGAGACTGACCATTATGCATTTGAAGTATGAATACATGAGTGCCGTTCGGTTCTCAAGGTCCGCCTCTGTGAGACTTGGAACCTATCATTATTAAGGTGCAGTTGCTCACACCGTTTTTAACAACTCATTCACTGGTCTTGGATAATACTTCACATTATCCCAAAAAACCTGAGATTTAAAAAAAAAGTGTAGGAATTACTGGATCAGACAACTACTTGCAGGTTACAGAACATGTACCTGCGGTAGTAGATACACAATGGGTGCGACTGTAACCAGATGGGAAATGAGGTCAGTAAACAAACAACAAACAATTGTTCAGTTAGCGAACTGCCTATCGTCTGTGCATACACAAAATACAAGCAAGAACAAGGAAACTCTACTGTCACTGGTGTGCTTTCTGCAAGATCCTGGATTAACGATATACTTACTGTACATGTGCTATACTGACTGCTGTTCCAAGAAGACCAAGTGAGATCCGTGAAGCTAGAAGACATGAGTCCAGAGCTTGTCAAACGTTCTAGTTCCCCCTCACCGACTAGTTTTCCCCTAACAGACATTTTATATAAGACTACCGACCCTTACTGCAGTTCTGTTATAACACAGACAATAGGTCTGTTAATAAATATAATATTTATTATTATAGTTCGCTCCAAAAGTCACCTCAACTTTGAAAATCTGTAACTCAGCATTTGATGTAAAACTGTTGAAATTTAGCACGCAACCTGTGAATAAATCTTATCATTGTTAGAATTAATTCTTTTATAATTCGTTCAACAATTGATATACACACTTGAAAGCAATTTTTTTTTAAACTGACCATTAGATCGCAAAGGCTTTTTGCATGCAGCCTTAGAATATCCATGAGGCAAAAATAATGGTATTCTTGAGTCCATAGATGCTCAGGATGCTGAATCCAGTCCATTACTTTGATCTTTTCGAACCATTGTTAATCAGTGGAGTGAACTTTTAGATCTTACAGTAAACATGTGAATTTCTGGTTCTGTTGTGTTTTTTTTTTTTTTTCAGAGGCGTGTCTTCATAATACATTAATAGGTGAAGTAAATGTATTTGTTGTTGTTTGTGTTCAATTGAGCTGAGTTGAGCTGAGTCGCTACAGTTGATTAACGGTGCTTACAGTGAATTGAGTAACGGTAACCTTTCAAAATATAAAAATGGAAAAACATCAAGTTTCATATTCTTTTCACTCTTAGGTAGTCATCTCCAACATTAACCTCCCTTGAGTTACATAAACAAAATATTTCATTGTATGCAGGAAAGGCTCTCGAAATAATCCTTACGCTTCACCTGTGAACTGGTTTCCAAACAATCTTCATGGCTAAACACCATAGGTGTTTACTGTTTGCTGATGACTGCGCTAATTCAGTCTGAGTTGTAGAATAATATCAACAAATTCTCCGAAGCCTGTTCAAACTTTGGACACAATGTTAACACCCATAATAGAAAACTACGGTAGTGTGCATTAATGCAGTGACCAACATAAACCACACTTTTCAACATCAGAAGTAAAAGCTCTTATACAGAAGAGCCACAAAAACAAAGCACCAGGTGTCGATTGAATAGCTACAGAAGATATTCAAGCATGTGGTCAAACTGGCATCAAATGGCTGACAAGAATTAATACAACATGGGAAGAAAGGAAAGTTCCACTTGACTGGCAGCAGGCATTGGTAGTACCCGTTAGGAAAAGGAAAGATAATACAGCAGACATCGTTTAGAGGTATATCACTATTGAGCCACATAGTAAACATATATGCAAAGTTATTAGAGAGTTATACTTATTGTGGAACAGCATTTAAATACATCACAATTTTGTTTCAGGAAATGATAAGGTTGCACAGATGTGATATTTACATTGACGAGTTTTCGAGAAAACTACTGAATATGACGATGAACTAAATATTGTGTTCAAGATCAAGAAACACGATTTGATCAAGTAGACAGAGGCAAACTATGAGTTATTTTTGAAACGAATGGGATACAAGGACAATTGCTAGAAAACATTATGGCCAAGACCATACTTTCCAGAGCGCAGTGAGAATACAAGTAATCATATTTGATATGTTTACAATCACAACAGGGGTAAGGCAGGAATGTGTTCTCACTCCTCTCTTATTTACTATAATCATAGACAGAATAACAAAAGAAGCCAGCTTTTAAGCAGTCGACCCAGAAAATGAGGAACTTCACTTTCTGGAGGAAGATTTTGATGCATGCAGAATAAATGAACTACTATTTACAGACGATAGGTGCTTGTTCTACAATTAGGGAAGTTGTATACAACACAATCTTAACAGGCAAAGTTCAACATGCACAAGATTTAACATAAAAATAAATACAACTAAAACTGAGATAATGCATCCAAGCATAAGTACAAGCACCAGGAAACAGATTATAAACAGCATATTCATACCAAACACTGTGTTACCAATGCCGGAATTAGACATTATCAAAGGCTAACCCATGTAAACCGGCACGATGCCGACCACATTACCAACCATGTGCCTGTGGATCTATACAAATCTAGGTCTAGCCCTGTATGTCCAATACGTCTGAAGGTAGAGAAAAGGTCCTTAAAACCCTGTTTACAACTAATAGCTGTGAAATTAGATGCCTGAGATTGATTTGATTTGATTCAAGAACCGACATCACAGCACCCGGGGCATTCCCATAAGCGCTCCGTCTCCATCTTCAGCGGCCAGCGAAGAGCTCCGATACCAATGGTGCCAGTAGCTTTCTTATTAAATGTCCGTCTTGCTTTTCCTCTGAGCCTTGAGCTTCTGCCAGAACCTCTCGTCACCCCCAACTGCATCAATCTCACCAAACCGTATGCCTGAGAGAAACCGCCAACTAAACCATCCGAAACAAAGTGAGAAATAATATTATCAGTCAGACTGTAGGAACAACACCATGCAGCAAATTGATTCAGAGACAGAAGATAAGATGGTTTGGTCATCTAGTAAGAATGCAGCCAGAACAAGTACCAGAGCAGGCGCTACACATGAACAGATCACAAGTGAAATTAAAAGGTCGCAATAAGAGAACATCGATTGAGGACATTTAAGAGCTGATGCATCGACACGGAATGATAACACACTGTTCCTCCCCACGATGCTAAACGGCAGACGTGGGAATTGATGATGATAATGATTAACATCCACACAAATGAGATTATGTTCCAGCCAGCCCCTGGGACAATTCTTCCCTAACCAGACATCAGGATCAATCGCCAAACACCGACAGTGGACGGTTTTACCTGTCAGCTCTTTCTCCATAATTCTAAAGGTAGGTAGGTCAAGAAATTGATCCAGATCTCTAAAGTAAGCAGTGTCTTTGACAGACAATAATGTGGCGTATGCAACGAAGTGGATGTATGTCTTTGAACAAAAATAAAAAGCAAATGTATTTTCAGTACTTCTGTATGAATGCGAAACATGTTCTGTTTACCAGCACCGCCACAAGAGGCGAAATCACTTCTGCACAGTTTGTCTTAGAAAGCTACTAAACATCAAATGGCAACAACAACAAAAAGTGAAATCCCTGTTACAGTAATCCTTGAAAGAGCTGGCCTACCTAGAATTTACACAATTCTCAGGCAATGCCAGCTATGCTGGGCAGGTCATGTAGTCCGTATGCTAACAGAATATTCTACAGTGAGCTCTATAAACAAAGGTAAACGCCCCCAGTGTGGACACAGCAAACGTGTAAAAGACAATCTAAAGATCTTATTAAAGACTTGATACTTTTATCTCCCTTCTGTCGTACATGTTCTCATTCATACATTTTCTAAGTTGACCTCATTTTCATTGATCCGGCGGTCGCCACATATTCTCAATGGAAGACTAGCTCTATACACACAAAAGTAATTGACCCTCTAGAGCTTGACTGACCAGTATTATCCGCTAGCGTGCATGTGCATTTGTGCCAAATGGTCGGTCTGGCATGATTTTTTTAAATCTAGGGGCGCCGCCACAGAGAAAACAATTTGGGGGTGTCTGTGCGGGCACTAAGCCTTGTTTAACCGCTTAATAATATTGATTACCATTATTTTTATCATAAACATCTATATACTATATATGGATAGACAGGGGGGCCTCATCACACTATTGGGAGGGGGGGGGGGGGGGGGTTGTTGGGTTCAAGGTACCAGAACCTCCAGGTTTCAAAGCTGCTGTTGGAAATTAGTTGAAGGTGGTCAAATAATAGGCTTTGTAATGTTTATGCACCCGAGGAAAACAAGAGTACAGAAGTCTCCTTCTTCTTCGCGTTCACCGGCTGTAAAGTTCTGGTCGCCCGACCACTTCTGCACTCTAGTCCTGTTCCAGAACCTGAGTGTTGCGTGCACATCCGTTTTACAAATCTGACTCGTGTGTGTGCAGACTTTTTGTTCCTTGCCTCTCCTGCGGATGTACTCGGACGTCGAAGGCAGCTCCCAATTAATCGGCACCTACGACATGTTTATTAGGTAGACAGTGGGTCGGTTTTTGTTTTACCCACACTGGGCGCCTCGAAATATACAGAGGGAAGTACACAAGTGAATGACACAGTAGATAACAGACAACAGAAAGCCAGAACTGTAAAAACAAAGCGTATAATTTTATCATCAGGAAAAGATGGCTAAACGTCTACAAAATTCTATATTCTGTCAGTCAGTGTTCGTCAACATTTGTCTGAATTGCTTGATAGAATACCGCGTATGTATACTCAGTGATTCAATGAGTATGATCCGGAGGGTTCAGGCAGGTTCGGTACGAAAACAATGGCTTGAATCATTACAGAAGTCCACTGTGCGTGGAGTCAACTTTATTTTTGTTCCGGGACACGCAGGCGTCGATGGAAATGAAAGAGTTGACAGGTTGGCTGGATCCGCTATCACTACCGACGGTCAGCATATATGGATCATGCTGCTATTATTAATGCCCTCAGAGAAATGGGAAGGATGGAGGACTTTGGTGGCAGTGAATCCACATCACTCGCCGGAATGGCAGACTTGGGAATTAAGATTGGCATAGCAAAAAACGGGACGCGCACCAGACACGCCAGAAAACTTGTTAATCAACATAGAACTGGTGCAATGAATTAGCCATCGGACGTTGGGGTTCATACCATGGGAGGATCTGAGCACCTATGGACATGTTCGGAGTGCAATGATGGTAACCCAACTAACTAACTAACTAACTAACTAACTAATATTTGTCTGGTCGTTTTGCCTTTTGCGTGTCGTAGACCCTAACCGACCGAGTGTCAGGTGATGTGAAAATCAAAAACGTGAGCAAATAAACTGACTGCAAGCATGACCAAGAGCTGATTGGCATTTATGGAAATCAGGATTATATTATAGATATCATGAGTCATAACTGACAGAAGAAACTGAAAAAAATACAGGCACGATAGATGGGACTAATGCCTGAGCTCCTATAATATTGATCTGCAGTTGTCTGAGCAACTTGAACACATCAAACAGAAAGCTCACGATTAAAACAAATAACTCGTGTCTGTGAGGCTTGTATTCACAGTACTCTAATTTATGGCAGTGTAACTTGGTCAACTTATTCGCACCAATAGAAACGGTTATAATAGTTTTAACATGCGAGCCTAAGCAGTGGCAAGACAAGATCATAAACATTGTAGTATTGTAAAGAGCCGGTGTTAGAAGAGTTTTCACAATTCTCAGTCTACAAGGTCATACCTGGAGAATGGAGGATGGCAGAGTACATAAGGACATACTTTATGGTGAATTACTTATGGGTAGAAGTCGAGGCTGATCTCTGCTACTGTTTAAAGATGTGTGCAAGCGGGACATGAATAATACAGGTATTCAGGTTGACTCATGGGAACAAATTGCCATGGACCATATTGCGTGGAGAGGGAACATCAACAAAAAAGTGAGAATGAAGGAATAAATGATTGCACAAAGGATGAGAGCTGAGCTTCTGAGAAGAAACACACAAAACACAAATGATAGCAACAACAGTTCTTAAATCCCATGTTATAATTAGGGAAGACTTTTATTAGAGCAATGAGATCTTGTTAGCCATCGCCATGGGCTGTGAGCCCCATGCCTCCTCCTAGCACAGTTTAACACTGTCGTCTGGATGACGTAAAGGTGCCAACAACCTGCATTTGTCTACATGAATTCTTGGGTGTTGGGTGATGTTTTTAAACTACAGTTGTCGTTTGGTCGTGGTTTCTATCTGAGGTCTCCTTCTGCTTCGCATTCACCGGCTGTAGACTGGTGGAAAGTTCCAGAACCCATATGGGGAATCTGCTGTCGAATGATTGTGGGCTATCTCTGTCTAACTCAAACATAGAGAAGCCACGGTGTCAATGTTTTAACTGCACTAACGCAGCGATCTTGCCATTCTTGGGTGGTGGTAGGTAGGGGTGTCTACTGTCACCTTTTCTAGGGGGTCCACTGTAATGAGAGAGCTGATATATTTATCTTTCTGAAACTACTTGTTGAGACGCTAGTATGCACAAATGGACAAATATTTCACAGAAAGTGACCATTGATGTAGAGGTTCCAGCACATCTCCAGCTATTGGTATATTACGTGTGATTGTAAAAAATATCACAGGTTTATGCACAGCACATCCATTGACAACACTTGATGAAAGCTGTAGAGAGCAGATTCCTGACATTGTTGACACTTTAGTCAGAACACTGATTGACGAAAACACAGATGAAAGAGATGCTATCGTTCACACAGATAGGTCACTGATTATGGGCAAGCGAAATGAATGGGCATTCACAGTAAGCTCAAGGGGGAAAACCTTTAAGATGAATGGCGCCTCTGCTGTTACAACTAGTAGTCTTACAATGGAAACTATGGCTGTAACAAGGGCTTTAGCATGGCTTGGTACTCACAAGTTCATACACGTACGCATTCTTAGTGACTCGATAAATATGATTTAAAAAATCCAAGCAGGATTTATCACGCAAGCATCGATTGCAACATTAAGCACTTCACGTATATCTGCCCTAACCTTCGTCTTTGTGCCAGGTGATGCTGGTGTTCAATGGAACGAGCGTGCAGACTATCTGGCTGACATTGCAGTCGCTTTGGCTGGCAAAGTACTGGACAGAAGTGATGTTATCAATGCTATGCGCTGCACTTACCGTACCGAGGAGCACACCAAAGGACATGACTCCGTATCCCTGTCTAGACTGATGGACATGGGGGTGCAGCCTGGAGCTGCAAGAAATGAACATTTCACAAAGGGGACAAGACTTTTCATTAACCAAAACAGAACAGGCGTCATCAGTCGTTTTACACTTGTGGAGCACCTAGAGATCCGTCCGAAGTGCTGTGATGATAATCCTTTCTAATCACTAATCACTAATCACTAATCACTAATCACTAATCTCTAATCACACCCATTGACACTAGATGTTCTACACTCTGATGTGTGTAGATGAGCCAGTCTTCCTCACTTGTCATGTGTCTCCCATAGAAGCATAAATCCGCGAACAACTCACGTCGGGTTTTTCTGTTCTGTCCATTTCTACACCCCCCCCCCCCCTTTTTGCCCACATTATTTATCTTTATCTCAACCCCCCACCCCACCCGAAGCGTTTCTTACTGTATGTCATTATTCTCCCAACTTCTGATTTGTTAAAATTTGTTTAGTTCTCCACACAAAATAATCATGAATAAAATGTATTACTCGTTCATTCCTACAGTCTAAATCCTATTCCGAGCAGTCTCTAGATAATTGGTCCATCCAAAGCACGGATGTGACAATACAGTTTTATATTCTAAATTCCCTACTAAACACGTCATACTATTAACTTTCACTTCCACAATTTTTCTTCGGCTATGAAAACTAGTTTTATATTTCATCATCATCATCATGTAGCAGATCCTTTGCAGAACGTCGCTCTCATCACGGTCTGCCTGAAAGAAACTCGGTCTCTTGCCAGTTCTCCCGCCTCATGTACTTTCAAACTCAAAGAGTCACTTATATCTTGTGCCCATCTTCGTGTCGGTCGGCACCTGCCCCTCCTTTTATATTTAGATTTTCCTATTATAATGTCTTCTCTGTTGCCCCAAAGTTGTCTACATTATCAAATACGTACGATTTAGCCTTATGGGGAGCTCTCGGAAACAAAACGTTTCGTTAATCTCATTGATTTTCGTCTTCTCCTCATGAGAAGAAAAAAATAATTTTCAGTGACTCTATCAAAGTGGGTTTAACATGTTACTCATACAAGTTTGTATGTTTCACTGCATGACAATGTCGTTAGCGAAGTCCAAATCACTTAACTGTCTCAATAATCCATTTCGTATGTCGACAATACTAATAATAAAAACGTGAGGCATCCCTGTGACTGTCTTGTTTCCCATTTGTCTGTTGGATTTTCTTCATCAAATAAACCTCTAACTCGTGCTAGCGCCGGAAATCTTAGCCACGCTGGCAGGAAATGTGTCAACAACTTCACAGCCTTGGAAAGTCGAGTAGCCGCTCTCTTTGATCATTTGATCTGTATCTTTCTATTTACAATCGAGTCACTGAGACAAGACAGAAATGATGATGATGATAATGATGATGATGACGACAATGATAATAATTATAATGTTACCACTGATTTTTTTATTGATTATCTGTAATTTTAACTTTAAATTAAAAAAAAAAAAAAATTCAAACTTTTGTAAAAAAAAAAAATGCTTCATTCGTTTCCCACAAGTCCAATGCCGCAAGTGCTGAATATGTTTTGCAAACAATATGAGGAGCCAACTACTTGTCCTGGTCACCTAGTTTTACTTTACAGTAAGAAAAGTAAGCCTTTTTCACTAAAACAGGAACATTCTTCGAAAGTTCTACTTTCCAAATGTACTCTACACAAATATAACAAAGTCAATTCGGTGCAGAAAACATGCTCTTCTTGAAGATGAGGCTGTTCTGTGCGAGAAGTGTCAGAAAAAAAAAACCTGGCATACTAACATGTATCCAGTGGGTTTTAAATAAAGTTTTTTAAAAAAATCAATGCTTGGAAGATTCTTGGAATTCTGAAACTGAGAGTAAGCAAGCAGTTCTATTTTGTAAGGTACTAGACAACAACAGTTGTGAATGTCAACAAAGAAGATACACAAAAAAAATTGCACAATTTATTACCTGTCTGATCTGTCTGTATATCGTCAAGTGCATATTACAGTAACAATTGGCTGTAGTATGCACCTGATGAGATACAGCGAAATATGACACGTAGTAAATTGTGTAACCTATGTTTGTGTCTTGAATTTCCTGTATAAGGCCCCTTGAGACAAAGTACAAAACTTTCGCAAATCAAAGCAGTGACTACTTGTTGTGAATTTAAACAAAGAAGTTCAAATTCACAACGAAGAAACAGTGCTTGGATTAGCAATGATGTGTGTGCTTTGTCTCCAGAACCTTATACAGAAAATTCATATTGTGTCACTATAGGTCATGAAGGGCTCACCCAGTCCATTCCTCAGTTCCGTTGTATACTAAGCAATAAGTTCAATATCATAGATCGCCTACATTCGTTATAGGGTTTCTTTTGGACCTCCTCGCTTTCTTCATCCTTTTATTTACCATTTTAGTGCCTATTTTGGGATTTTCTACTCTTGTTGTTTTCTCAGGATATGTCCAATATAGTAGTTACAGAAAATCCGTCTTGATGCAAATTTGAACTCAACAGGTAATGGTAATATCAAAAAAGCCAGTCGAGCCCTAAAAACATATTACAGTCAATGACACAAATTTGGGACAGTTGCATCAGTTTAAGTATTTAGTTCAGGCTGGGCAATTTATAGTAGTTCTGGGGTCACATTTAGAATTACCACCCTCTTCGCAGGCCACGGGTTTTAAAAAATCCTTAATAAACAAAACAGCCAGATTCTCCTTAAAACGGAATGTCTGGGAATAATCTTAGGCGATATTCCCTGGCTATGCCTCTAGTCAGTGTGACGATACGCTCGGTGACTTCAGAATGTCTTTCCTCGGACTTTTATTTGTATGTATTTTATAGTATACAGAAATAATATGGTTTTGGATACATCCTTAATCTAAGTAAGGCGACCAGAACAAACATTTAATTCTCCTGGACTGTTGGTGATATCAAACACTAAAACTTTTCCCAGACGTTAAGTGTTAAGGTACAGAGATAAGACTGACCAAGCTTAGACTTACTGTCTGCAGATTTGCACACCATCTGTTGGTGTCAGATATTTATCTCCTAGCCAGACCATTAGGAGCAGATAACTCCGGCTAATTGTGTTTAATTCCCCCTGAGGTTACCTAACTGGAGTGCCGGTCAGATCGTCAATATTGACACTGTGAGCCGAAAGGGTTGACAGAAGATTTGAGTCTGATTTTATGGTCGGGTGGAGTTGTTAGCAAACAACTTGACAGGTGAAGTAGGCTGGAGGTGTGACTTGGCCCATTTGCTCTGGTCAGATGGATTGACCAGGAGAATGTGACCGTGGGAATTCAAACAATTGTTGTACAGTCACTGACTGACAGTGAATTTACACCCACGGAGAGGAGCTGTGACATCCTTGAATGAGAATAATTTTAGGCGTAATGTAGGAGGATCTTGATAGAAGTTATAAAAGTGTGAACTCTAGGACGGGGGATGAGACTCTGTCAAGCACATGCCATATGTTGGGCTTAACCTAAGCTTGAGACAGAACTTTTGGCATTGTGGTTTCATTTTCCAGGTAAGAACGAAATTAGTTTCAAAACCTTTATTTTATTTATGTTAGAGATCTAACTGTCTTTTTACTCAAGTGTGTGTCTTCATCACTTTGTAGTACTCCTAGGCGGACAATTCTCCATTCTCTTAGAGCACTGTCACATTGCTTTATATCCTCTTTGATAGTGTCATGAATGTTTTTCGTGCACATGTGTTTCAATGTTGTAAAACCTAAATGTTGATGTTACCATTGAAATTTAATGAACTATCATGTTTTTGAAATCACAAACGTGAAGATAACTTTGGCAATCTTGTCACGTGTGGTTAATGTTAATCTGTATTACATACAGCTAACACACTGAAATGTGTTTAACTACCGGGAGGCTAATGCGGAGACTGATCCCGGAGAGTAAATCCATGAGATTTCTTATTTGATTCGCCTCAGAAATATTGTTAGCTTTCTGGGCGCGTCCATTGTTCCAAGCATGGATTCCAGAACTTGTTCTGTCTGACTGATTGTCATTTTGAGTCTGTACGAGAGATGGCATCTGACGTAGAAGACTTGACTATCATTACAGGACATGTGTAGAGGAAGGCAGAAGATATAACAGCTGGAATGTGAGACATGAGCCCTTCCAACTTGGACAGGAGTGAATGTGAACATGAGGGAGAGATGAAATGTTTTTGTTTAAATAAACACGCTTGATGTTATTATAATATACATGCTTAGTGTACACCTAGAGCAGATACTACAGATATGCGCTTGTTTCTTTATCACAGTTCCCACATTGGGCAGGGTTTAGTAGGCATCCATTCTTTGCCGACAGTCTGAGTGTAACGACCTGCTTGAAAGCAGTGAGGACGACAAACTGGAAAAGAATAGGCAGGGTCTCAAGCCGAGAACTGTCCAAAGGTTGTTACTTTCCAATATATAATTTCCTTATCAACATCATCTCAACTCTACTAGCCTAAACAAGTTCATTTTAATTTCGATTTATTCAAATAAATCATGTTTGATGTTGTTACAAAATAGTTGAGTAAATTGTGTACTTAGGTTCAAGTGTCTTTGTGCATATTAGTTTACTTCAGCTAACAAATAATTAAATCACTTGATGAGGGCTTTTAAGTAATGCCAGGAGAGGAGAACAGTCGGAGGGGTTAACTGAGTATCCTGATATTATCTCAGTGGGTTCATCTTGATCTCTATCTATCCCTTCTCCTACTCCTGTGGATACAAGTACAGCAACTTTCATTTCATGGAACGAGCCACTCGCTGTTTTCTTGGTTATCCAGGACTGTCTAGGATCAACATAGCTTAGATAATAGTCCAGTTTCTCACGTGGGTGGGCATTGTTAAGGATCAAACCCACACCTCACTATATCAGTGTATTTACCCACGTGGGTGCGCGACAGTCGGACACACTCACCCACTGGGAATAATCTCAGACAATAGTCCCTGGCCATGCCTCTAGTCAGACACACTCACCCACTGGGAATAATCTCAGACAATAGTCCCTGGCTATGCCTCTAGTCAGACACACTCACCCACTGGGAATAATCTCAGACAATAGTCCCTGGCTATGCCACGTGGGTGGGCATTGTTAAGGATCAAACCCACACCTCACTATATCAGTGTATTTACCCACGTGGGCGCGCGACAGTCGGACACACTCACCCACTGGGAATAATCTCAGACAATAGTCCCTGGCCATGCCTCTAGTCAGACACACTCACCCACTGGGAGTAATTTCAGACAAAAGTCCCTGGCTATGCCTCTAGTCAGACACACTCACCCACTGGGAATAATTTCAGACAATAGTTCCTGGCTATGCCTCTAGTCAGACACACTCACTCACTGGGAATAATCTCAGACAATAGTCCCTGGCTATGCCTCTAGTCAGACACACTCACCCACTGGGAATAATTTCAGACAATAGTCCCTGGCTATGCCTCTAGTCAGACACACTCACCCACTGGGAATAATCTCAGACGATAGTCCCTGGCTATGCCTCTAGTCAGACATACTCACCCACTGGGAATAATCTCAGACAATAGTCCCTGGCTATGCCTCTAGTCAGACACACTCACCCACTGGGAATAATCTCAGACGATAGTCCCTGGCTATGCCTCTAGTCAGACATACTCACCCACTGGGAATAATCTCAGACAATAGTCCTGGCTGTGCCTCTAGTCAGACACACTCACCAACTGGGAATAATCTCAGACGATAGTCCCTGGCTATGCCTCTAGTCAGACACACTCACCCACTGGGAAAAATCTCATAGTCCCTGGCTATGCCTCTAGTCAGACACACTCACCCACTGGGAAAAATCTCAGACAATAGCCTCTGGCTGTGCCTCTAGTCAGACACACTTACCCACTGAAGCCCTTCTATAATTTCTAATTGTGACTGTTCGAACTGTTTTTTGCAGAAATCGAGTTATTGTGGGAAGTTGGAAAGTGTAGGTGGCTTGCTGTGTGTGAAAATGTGTGTTTGTGCATGTGTGTGTAATCTATGTACTATTCACGTCCACCACCAAGATCCAGTCCTCAAGAGAAATCCATGCCAAGAAAGGTTGATCTATAAGCGTGCCCACCAAAAACCATCATCGCCTTATATCGTATTGTCAAATTCGCCAACAGACACTGTCTCCTAATGTTTGAGTTTGTCTGTTACACGCGTGTCACTAGCTGGGGACCTCAGTTTTGGTGTTTGTTTTTAGGTTGACATTTGGATCTGTAAATTTCTTTTTTTTTTTTTTACATACAGTTTTGTGTTCTGTTATTTTGTGAGCTCAAAGGCCAGATTATATTGTCATTGTACACCAGCCTCGCGAGCCAATACAAATTGCGCGACAGACCAATTATGGACCCTGGGCTATAGTTTGCCCATCCTACATTTAGACACACGGATAACAAGTGATAGAAGATGTGTAAAGGATTTTGTTTTAAATAAAATAATCAGACAAACAAAACTTCATCTGATAAAGCAAAGATAGACAATCCAATGTAATAAATCCCTTTATCTGTAGGTAAGAAAATATAATGCCCTTATACTGCATGAAAAAAGTGTTCACATATGGTTGTGAATCCCGGACATTTGCAAAACCATAAATCTACTTATACCTCAGCTTTGGGCAAACACAAAGAGGCAGCCATTATTTTATAACCACCTAATGGGGGGGGGGGGGGGGGGGAGAGAGAAGTATGTATATATATATATATATATATATATATATATATATATATATATATATATATATATATATATATATATATATATATAATCTGGTGAGATGTGTGGAGGGTGGGATAAAAGAAGACAACACAAACAGTTTCTGGACACCCTCTTATTATGGCGTCTAGAAGTGTCAGTTATATTCTTCTGCATATCCACACCTCTAGAAGAACAGTTTGATTTCTAATAATATGTTTTTTGTCTGGATTGCTGTGCCGCACACTGAGTATATGTGCCATTCAGCTGGTATATATACAATTTGACAATTCTCATTTAAATGTAATTCAAACACCCCTACATGTGTAAGTACAATTTTTCTCATATTGTTCAAATAACTATTATTCAGTCTGCTACTATGATAAGGGAATTCATTAACTAGTCTCAAGTGATTTTCGTCTGCTGACCAATGCTGCTTACTGACATTTAGACTGAGACTTGTCATTTATGTCTTTCGATACACACAATTCCTAGAGACTCGCATTCACTGAAGGAAATAAGAGACTGACAGGATGATGAGGGAACGCCTTTCTTACATCAGAACTTATCAACTTCAAGACGATGCTAAGCATGTTGAAAAATTATTAGATAAAACCAACTGAATTAGCTCCACAATTGGTATTCATTTCCTGTTCTCTGATCTCGCATCTTGTAGTTCGATTAAATATTCTGCTATCACTTGAATGTTGATTCAACAGGAACATGACGGCTATTCAACAGATTCAACAGGAACATGACGGCTATTCAACAGATTCAACAGGAACATGACGGCTATTCAACAGATTCAACAGGAACATGACGGCTATTCAACAGATTCAACAGGAACATGACGGCTATTCAACAGATTCAACAGGAACATGACGGCTATTCAACAGATTCAACAGGAACATGACGGCTATTCAACAGATTCAACAGGAACATGACGGCTATTCAACAGATCCTACAAAATAATTATAGTTTTAAACAAAATAGACTAATAAACCGGAGAAGGGGGGGGGGGGAGGGTGTCGATATGGTAGTTATCATTTTAGAAGTTTTTGCATAACAGTTGTCACATAAATGTAGTGTCTGAATAGCTGGTAACCAAACTGGATTTCTTTGTGGAGATCGAATTATACCAAACCTGTTGTACACTTACATGTGTAAGTCAACAATGCAAGTGGTTTACTAAAAGATAACTCTAAATTAACGACAACGATTTACATACCAGATATAGAAGCCTTCCTGCAAGTCAGACAGCAAGACGTTTTGTGGGTGCGCCCTTGTTAAATAGTGCAGCGTTATCATCGTGCTATCTACAGTTTCGGTTCACATGTGTGACTTGTGACAAAGAGACGCACCAAGAGTTGACATGG
This sequence comes from Candidula unifasciata, assembly GCA_905116865.2. Classification (NCBI taxonomy): domain Eukaryota; kingdom Metazoa; phylum Mollusca; class Gastropoda; order Stylommatophora; family Geomitridae; genus Candidula; species Candidula unifasciata. The sequence goes on along the minus strand of CAJHNH020000282.1, from coordinate 3,125 downwards.
CTGAACTTTCTAATTTACTTCTCCTTTTTCCTGTCAATATACAAAATGAAAATTGTAAACTGGAAAAGAGACATTTGACGTAGAAAGTCTGAAGTAGAAATGCAAGGACATGGATAAGAAAAAGCAAACTTAGAACTTAGTGACAACTGTGAAAATGTATTAAAACCCGGTGAGGGATAGACACAAACGTAGACACACGAAATAGACAAGACAGGACTACAGGGCTCGTCCATTATTCCGAGATAATGTGAGAAAACAAATCATATCTGTCTACACTTCTCATGCTATATATATATATATATATATATATATATATATATATATATATATGTGTGTGTGTGTGTGTGTGTGTGTGTGTGTGTGTGTGTGTGTGTGCGTACAAACATATATATGTGTGTGTGCATTGTTGTTGTTGTTGCTGTTGAGTGTTGAATTACAAATCAACACTAAAGCACTCGTGACCTCCCACAAGCGCTCCGTCCCCATCTTCATCATCAAGAGAAGAGTTCCAATTCTGACGGCCCCGGTAACTGTCTGGATTGTAGATATCCTTTCCCCATTCCTTGAGTGTTGAACATCGACCAGATCCCGTGGCAACTTCTTGCAGCGCCATTATTCTCAGAGTTTTATGATCTATTTGTGCCTCCTGCTTTTAAAAAAAAAAATCTTATAGATATTAGGTCGCTTTTTTTTTTTTTTAATCTTCTACTTTTGCTTTTGACGTCTATAAAGGGTTCCAGAACAGACAGGAAACTATGGTGGTAGCACTGGATCTCGAGGATGCTTATAACAGAGTGAGATACGACATCTTGATGACTGCACTGAAGGACAAGGAATGTCAGTCCATGGATGATGAATTGGATTGCAGCTGTCCTGTATTCAGGTTGGGTTGCTCTTCGTCTGGGCTCATGGACCTCAGAACCATGCAGTTAGGCCCCAGGACTGCCCCTGGTATCCGCCATCTCGCCTGTGCTCTTTAACGTGTATACGAGCAAGATTGCAAGCCTAGAAGCACAAGGAGTTGGAAGGATACTGACTTTTGCGGATGATATACTTGCATATAGGCAGGGAGAAGTGGGTGAACAAAGAGCCCATGAACTACAAGCGACAGTAGACAACAAGACTGAGTGGTGTACAGAAATGAGGGCTGTCGTCCACTCGGAAAAGGGGTCTGTTTTGTGGTGTTCTCTCGACATCATCAACAGAGAGAGTAACCTGAAGTATCTGGGAATTACATTTGACACGAGCCTGTCCTTTAAGGACCATGTGGAGAGTGTTGCGACAAGATGCCAAAAAGGTCTTGGTGCACTTAAGACTGTGAGACATAGAGCAAATAATGCTTTTCACACTATATTAGCACATGATCCTGTCAGTGGTGGGTTATGGCCTGGGAATGCTTACCGTCTCAAAGAGCCAGACTGACAAACTAGAGCGCATAAAGAACGCGGCTATGCGGGTCATTCTGGGTTGCACCAGAGTGGTGTGTATGCGATACATCCTTGGTTAGCCGACGGTTGTAGGTAGGCAAAAGGTGCTGCAGGCGAAGTCATATCTCAGGGTAGCTGCAGACACAGACCAACCTCTGCATGAAGCTCTGGGTGCAGTTAAGGGTCAGCGGCTGATAAGAGGGGGGTGATGGATGGCTCAGTCAGAAGACACAATCAGATAGGTGTGCATCCTTGAGAACATTAGACAGGAGAGGAGTGGGTCAAAGTGCCACCTGAACAGTCAGACTTGTGTGGGGTCATAATCACACTGAACCGGGAATGTAGAGACTGGCCAGCAGGTGCTTAAGAGTGGAGGTGGAGGTGGTCACTGCAGCTTTCCGCTGGCTGGAGAACACGACACACACACACACACACACACACACACACATTGTGATTGCAACTGACTCAGAAAGCATGCTGAGGAAGATCAGGACAGGCATGCTTCGGGCAGAGGGGCATGCCTCGCTGCGGAGGACACGGGTGAGGAGTATTGTCTGGATTTTTTCACCAGGTCATGCCGGTGTGTTAGGAAATGAACAAGCGGACAGACTGGCTGGCTCTGCACAGCTTGATGGAAAAGCGATGCATGATAAGGCAGACGTTGTTAATGCCTTGAAATAGAGCGTGTACAGTTCGGAGGAGCAGATGGATCACCATAGTCTGGTGAGATTGATGCAGTTGGGAGTGAGCCAAAGAAACAGAAGGAAGCCACTGGTGACATGAATTTTTGTTTAAACTATGTAACTGAAGGTGATTTTTCATACTATATACACTTGTATAATGTTAACCCATCCCCCTCCCCCCCCCCCCCCCCAAAAAAAAAAAAAAACTACGTTCTGTTGCAGCCACCCCTTCTTCTCTTGCATTTCTAGTACAGCATAGGCCCTCAATTAACTCACACCAAGTCGTTCTATCCTTTGCTATCGCATGCAAATCTCTCCCCATCTTTATAACTTCATTCTCAAGCACCCTTCTCCGTGTGTGGTTTTTTTTTTTTTTTTTTGCCTTACTTTATTCCTATGCCCCTGTGGGTTGCAATGCAAAGACATTCTAGTTATATTGTTCTCTGATTTCTCAATGTGCGTCCAATCCAAATCAAGCGTCTTTTCTTTACCTTTTAGTTCTCTCCCAAAGCTCTACATTCATCATCATCATCATCATCAGTTTTCGTTATGCCTAGTGGCACATGAGGTTTCAGAAAGGACTTTCCATGCTTTCCTGTCCTGTGCAATCTTCAGTGCAGTTTTCCATGTCAAAGATGCCGCACTCAAAATTCCCGGCTAAGAAAATTTTAATAATTCTACGTAGACATGTGTGGTGGAAGGTGGACAGCTTGTGTGCATCCTTTGTGGTCATTCTACAGTATTCCGCTCCATAAAGAAGAATTGGCAAAAATGATGCTCTTGTAGAGTCGGAGTTTCGTTCCTCTGCAGTAACTGTTGGATTTCCAGATTTGCCTCATCCTTCCAAAAGCAGCTCTAGCTTTGTGCAGACATGACTGTATGTCCTTTTCGGTCCCTCCGGATAGGGATACCACACTGCCAAGATATGTGAAATGTTCTACATTTTCAAGAGTTTTGTTTTTTATGGTCACTGGTTTAAAAAAAAAAAGCTCTACATTAGTACTACTTAATTCAC